>WOVY01006844.1:0-74720 GCA_013436015.1 Rhipicephalus annulatus | reverse complement strand
AAGTGCCAGTTGAGCACCGCTTAACCATCATGTTGATAACCATAGTACGCAAAGTGAGAAGTAAACAATAAATGTGTGCTCAGGCCTGAGTTGTGCCTATTTTTTAAACAAAGATTTTGAGACAAATTATACTTGGCTGTCCTATACGAATATTAGTAATTCCACAACGGACTTGTCGTTGAGAAGAATTATCATTTTCGATTTGACAGACCCGGGATCTTGATTCAACAGCTGGGGTCCTCGAACCTGCACTGCTCAAAGAAAGTCACTTTAAATGCCCCCCCCCCCTCTCCTTCGTAGGAATGAATGTGTCACTGCCGGTAACGTATATAAACGGTGACATCATCCCCCGTAGTTCATTGGAAACTGCTCTCTCATTCAAAAAAAAAAAAAAACCTAGGTGATGCTGCGCGACAAGCTCCCCGTTGTGAAAAGAGTGAACGACTGACTGAGCGATCTCGCATATAAGATACCTGTCCTCAAGCATACAAATCTACCAGCGGTGCCCCCTATACAGCCGTAAGAAGGGCTGTTCCTGTTACGTTACGGCTGTTCCTGTTATGCCACCAGTGTTGTACGCACGTTTATATATACTTTCTCCGAAGCCTGTCGAGTCCGTCTGTGAACCTTGGCCCCGTATCGGTGGTCCACCAAGACGCCTCGGGAGCAGAGCGCGAACCACACTGCACACGCGAGAAAGACACCCGGAGAGTCGGCGAAGCGAAAAGATAATAACGATAATGGGACGGACCCGCAGGCAAGTTAAGGGGGAGCCCGTCGATTGCGCCTAAACGGCATCGTCGTCGTGCACTCTGTACTCGTCGCTCCTTCGGTATTTCGCTATCGACTCGCCCACCGAGTTACGCCCGCGAAACAACGCAACGCTGCTGCGCTGCACTGTTGAGATTTCAGGGCCCGCCCCGCGCTGTGACGGCGAAAGAGGAGGCAGCGTTCTCTAAGAGCGCGCTGGAACTCAGCGTGCCAAACTATAAGTTGACCCTGCGTGTCTTTAGGGCAAGCTGCTTCCGTGGATGCCAGTTGTAACTTTTCAGTTTTGTTTTTCTTTGTTACTTTATGGACCCTTCTGCAGATATCGCAACGCTTCTCCTAAGGAGAGTGTAACGACGCCTTCGTCGCTCTGAATTGCGATGACGGGTGGGGTCGTCAAATATACTGCCCTTTCTCTGTTCCGCAGGCGATTCGTTAAGGTCACAAGGGCAAATTCGCACATGGACATTCTTCGTTATTTCTCAGTGTCGCAAGTGGCTGCTCAGAGCTTTTTAAGACCAACTGCTGATCGCGAAATTTGATGGGTCGAGTACGTGTTTGATTCGGGGAGTATGATACAGAACTTGCGTTATATTTATCGTCGTATAATAATGGTCAGCAAAATAATAAGTTTCCACGTTCTCAGTAGGTCACGCATGCATCTGCCATCGTTCTTCACTTAACCCACTCTGAGGTCAACTGATCCGATACTATGCTGGTAAGCTTTCTAATCTTTCTGATCTTCAGATACACATATCAAACGTTCAGGCCTAAGGGCTGTTTGAGTTCGCCCCAGGTGGTCAAAATTTCCGGAGCCCTCCACTACGACGTCTCTCATAATCAAAGGGTGGTTTTGGGACGCTAAACCCCACAAATCATCAGCTGTTTGAGTTCTCTGAGTTGGGCAAGTTGGTGGTAATACTTGGATAGGTTTAGCGTGATTTAGACGAAGACAGGACACAGACCAGTGCTGACTCTTGACTGATATCCTTTCAGAGGATGTCTGAGAGGTTGTAGACAGATATGATTTCTTTTGTTAAAACCTGGCTTCTCGTTATATTCGAAGACTCTGTCATGGTCCATCTGCTGTTTCAGCAAGTAAGACACCAAAGGCCGATTAATCGAAATGTGATGAAATACGGTGTCTCTATGGTACATAAAAACAAAAAGGGAGGAGAGGGGGGTTGTTCAAAATGCGAGTACCTCTGGCTTTCTATTGACGGCAGTTTCCATTTGCACTGAAATTAAGGAATTTGCATACACTTCTTCAGAAGAGAGAGAGGGGTGGAGTAATATTTAACAAGAGCATGCACTGTGAGCTCCAGGTGAGCAGCCTCTTTGTCCAGACAGCCGAAGGCCACGCCTATATCTTGTATCAGGCTGCGCTGATTACACGGATTTGGGTCTGACAACTTCGCCTCGTATCGCTTATGTGTTATTGTTTGCTTGTATGTGGTGCCAGGTTTTTTTCGTACCTGTCTCCGTATACCATACGGCGTATAGGGTGTCTGTGGCATCAGAGTACATCCACATGCATGTATGAGCGAAATTGTTGTAATTTACCATAACCAGGAATCTGTCTCCAGTTCAGCATAAGCAGCAGCCTTAATTGTATGTGTAAGAGCATGAGTTCCTTCCACTGTATATTATTCTTTTCTACCGGTCGAGTTCGTCTAGCAGCGGCGTACGTTGTACAAAGGTACTCAGCAAATAAGGCTTGATTGATTGCTTGATATGAGGTATTTAACGTCCCGAAACAATCCTTTGATTATGAGAGACGCCGTAGTGGAGGGCTCCGGAAATTTCGACCACCTGGGAGTTTTTAACGTGCACAAATCTGAGCCCACGGACCTGCAACATTTTCCGCCTCCATTGAAAATGCAGCGGGATCCAATCGCGCGACATGCGGGTCAGCAGCCAAGTACTTTAGCTACTAGAAGCAAATAAGGCTTTCTGTACGGCAAAAAAGAACATCTTGTTTGCCCCTTCTATCCTCTTCTTGTCGTGTTTGTCGCTCCCCGTCTTGCGAAATACGCTGTTGACTCCCAAGTGTGCGTCGTCGTTGAGTGGGGGTAGTGGCAATTCGCGAAGGTGAGAGTGATATCTTCGGTGAGCCTCAATGTGACGATTTGTTTCGATGAGGCGAATGTCGATTATCGAGTCTAATCTTTCTGGCTGCCAATTTTTGTGTCATCACAGCGAGCCATTTCGCTTGAGGCGAATGGTCTTCTCGTATACCACGTGGTCTGCCATACACGATCTGAGCTAGTCGCGCTCTTTCGAAGAGCACGCGTTTACGCCCTAGCTACGTGCATGTCGCGTAGGGCGAAATGCCAGAAACCCACGATGGCGCATGACCAGTGCCGTCACCCATACCTTCATCTACCTGTCTGGCGAAATTATGTTCGTACACACCTTGCTCAATCAATTTTAATCTACGCACCCAGGGGGAGGTCATACTAGTTGCGTCGTCTTATATGTATTTTCGATGCCATTACAAAAAATAAAGTGTGGTCCAATATCTCTGTCTAGATCTTTACACGACATAAACTGCGACGCTGTCGTCCCACCTGCCTTGAATGCGCAGCTTTCTCGGGTGGTTCTTTTATTGCGTCGTTTCTCCGACGTGGCGTTGTTTTGATTCTGCCAGAGTCGGCTATACTTTGAAACAAACATTTCCCGATGTTCATGCACAATTAACAAAAAAAAACATATTGAATAGGTTAGCTATTTGTATTCACGTGTGTATCTTGGGTCATTCAGAAATTGCAGGAAAGGAAACATCTTTCGGACGGTTGCTATTGTACGAGTGCAGTATAGGAGTAAGAAATGTCCACTTCGTTAAATAAAAAAAATCACGCAAGCCGTTCGGGGAGCTTGCTATAAGAATGCGGTGCACAAGTGTGGCTTTGCTAATATTTACACGCTGCACTACATTATAGCTTATTCCCCTAATGAGCCAATGGTTCCGCAGTATACGTTAAACAACGCAGGCCACTGCACGGACTGTCTTAATAATTGTTGAGCTGAAACAAAACCCTGATTCTTTTTCTTTTTGAGCAGCTGTTTATTTTTATGCACAAATTCCCACTAGGAGAGTTACGTGACGATGTTGTTGCGCAGCTCGGCTCGAGACCACCTGTTCCACTGCGCACTATTGATTGATGATTGATATGTGGAGTTTAACGTCCCAAAACCACCATATGGTTATGAGAAACACCGTAGTGGAGGGCTCCGGAAATTTCGACCACCTGGGGTTCTTTAAACGTGCACCCAAATCTGAGCACACGGGCGTACAACCATTTTCGCCTCCATCAAAAATGCAGCCATCGTTGCACTTGGACGAAAGCGAAATGTGTAAGCTCTCACGGACTTCGTTTTGGATGTACGTTAAATAGCTTTCACTTGTTAAAAGTAATCGAGAATGTAGAAGTGCGGAGAGCTGGGCTTGCAATCGGTTGTAATTGATTGGATAAAAGTGCGAAAAAACTACAGGACACGCAGAAATGAAACGCTGTTTGCGTTCCCTTTCTGTATGTCCCGTATTTTTTTTTTTGAGCTCTTTTCTCACCAGAATGCTCCTCTATGCTTCACAATCATATCGCGGTTGTGCGAAAACCCCGAAAATCTAAGAATGTCATCAATATGGAGGGTGGATGGGTTGGTGCGAAACTTCATTGAAGCCCCGCGTGTGCTAGCGCGCAGCGGGCGACTCCCTCATTGCGAACTTCAGGCCCAGCCGCTTGTCAGCATGGGCTCGCTGGGTTTTAGCATTGACCGGCCCGGAGGGAGTTGTGGAGGGCCGCCGCCCACCTGACTGTGTTAGTATCGAGAATATATAAAAAAAAGACAGCCTTCAACACAGCGAGAGAGCTAAACCTCAATCATATATTTCAACAGGCTCCTCAAAGCATGTGTAATCAGAAAAAGGGGAACACTTCAAGTGTGGTCTTGTATTTCGCGATAATATGGTGGACACACAATTCTGCCGCTATCGGATCCCGGAACGTAAGGGTGTACGGACGCATGTACTGCAATCGTATAAGTAAACAAGACCACTTACAGAGCAGTCACGTTTTCTGCGATTGCCCAAGCACGCCATGTTTCTATTGTTCCACAGCCCTTCCGAAGTGCACAGTGATAGCCGTTTTCCCAAGAACGCCGAAGAGCATGCTCACATAGCCTCGTCGTATAGAACGTAAAGCTTTCCTGACATTTCTCGAAATCATATCTTTACCAATGTTTGCATGGCTCTCTTCATTGCATGTACATCATGATGAGCATACACTGACCTGAAAGGCATGCTCACAACAGCGGCATTGGCTTTTTCTTACAGTGAATCTGTATATATCCAGGCGTTTGGAAACTCGCCGAGTAGCAGTTACCTTGCACACCCACCTTCATCCACGTTAGCGAGAGTTTCGCTAGAAAGTCTCGCATTCGGGTATGAATCCAACGCCCCGTGCTGTGCTCTGCTGACCACCACTTGTACAAACCCAACTTACAGAACTTGTCGGCAGTCATAGGCGTGCGCAAGTTTCGTCATCAGAGGGAGCCAAGTATCACAATTTGTCGAGTCCGCAAGAAGACAGGCTTCGCAGTGGTAGAATGGATGGATGGTCAAACATTGTTTAGAATCCTGAGATACGCGACTAGTTCATAGTGGGCTTCTCCAACGTTGGGACGGGCAGGCTTAGCCGTGGATGCAAACACGAAAATGATGTGGTAACGTGGTGTGGAGGCCTTTGGTCCTCGGCTTTACAAAGGCAACATGATGTGGTGTGGAGGCCTTTGGTCCTCGGCTTTACAAAGGCAACATGATGTGGTGTGGAGGCCTTTGGTCCTCAACTTTACGAAAGCAACATGAAAGTAAACAGTTTTTGGAACGAAACATCAGACGTCCTCGGCTGCCAGTATTGTAAAAAAAAAAGCTAGAATGGTTATAGCCCTGAATATTTAAACAGCAATGGGACAGGTCCAGCCAAGTAAAGGTGTTGGACAGACTTGGTGCCCCCTTATGTAATTGATGATTAGTTTGGTAGAAGCTGGCTGACCTATCCTTGTTCCCTATCCTTCTATCCTTGTTCGCACGCCCATCCTTGTTCGCACGCCTATGGACAGTGACTCCTGCCCGAAGATGATGAGCCACGAATGCCTCGCGCTTGCGTTCAGTGACGCTTTCCTTCTCCACCCACGTTTGCCTGTATAGGATTCTCCTCGGCTTCCTTAAATACACGGCACGGGCGTAGGATGCGCCAACAACAATCGCCGATAGAGCGAGAACGTGTGTGCCGAAGTATAGCGCCCGCAGTGATGAAAGAATGAAGAAAAAATACAAGACAAGGAGAGTGAGACTGGCTATCGGATCTGGCCGGAAGAATCGACAGTGGTTGACGGCATCGACGGTGAACGGGAAGCCGAGTCGATCTGTGCACCGGTGGATTGCTGCAGCTTGCAAATAGAAGAGGGGCCAGGGGAGCGCGGAAAGATTGTATTGTGCTCAGGCAAGCGAGCAAGAGTACAACAACGCTACAGGGCCGAGACGAGAGGAGGTCCCGACAACAACACCGGATGTACTCGTTACAGACCCCTACACACGCCGCGCATTGCCGAAAATAGTGCCCGCGGGCGACGGACGTATAACGCTTCCAAAGACAAAGTAGGCCAGAAATGGACCCTGCGAAAGAAAGAAACCAAGAAGAATAATAGATGTAGAAAAATGAAGGGAAAGGACCGCTCACCCGGAAACAAAGGTGTCTGGCGGAAGAAAGTGTGGCGTGGTGGTGGTGCCATATATAACGAAGCATTGGCGGCAATATAAAGCGGCGCGAAAACGCTGTGGTGTACTGTCCGCCTTCGCGCGAAGCGGATCAGTGTGATGCGGTGTCGTTGGTAGTATTAAGTGGTTGTTTATTTGACTAAGCGTGTACCAAATAAGGGACGGAAGAGGTTAAAGAGTGATAATTACCGTGATGCACACCACTTAGCTTTTACGAGACGGCAGACACAACATGAGTGCACGAGTGAGCACTTCACAAGAACAAATGGTTTACGATTGGCATGGGGTTTTACGGCGGGTCGCAATGCGGAACGATGTGATGGGGCAGACGAAGATGGAAAGAGGGTTCTCCCTGTATCTGATTTTGCTTTCTCTGTGCCCGTAGTAACAAGGGTGCAAAACATCGTACGAAGAAAAAGGTAGCAGCAAGAAGATGAATGAGAAGGACTTCGCCTAAGGCAGATATTGAAGCGGTGATATGATCTTTAAAAAAATATCCATGAAGTTATTGAATCTAGCTTGTGTGAGGCCTTGCTGTGGTAGCTGCAGCTCTATTAGATCCGAAATTTTAGAGTGGATCTACGGTTTCTATAGATTTCCTTCCCTGCGAAAGCTAACTAGCATCTAGGACTACGGCGTAACCACGGGCTGTGTAACACCTACCTTGGTTGTGAATTTCGAAACTATCAAGGCCTCCGTGATCTTACTGCATGTTGTGAAGCTCTCAGAAGCCACGCGAGTGCTACGTACGTGGAGCAGACTTACCTGGAGCAGACTTTGCACTTATGTATACGCGGTACGCTGGGCTTTGCGATTACCTGGGTGAGCTCACGGGTATTATCTAAACACGCATGAAAACGTGCAACTTCACTAAAGTAATATTATTATTCACAATTTGTGGGGCTTTACGCACCTTCTCAGAACCACTATAAGGTGATGAGGAACGCCGTATTGCGGAGTGTTCCCAAAGTTTCTACTATCTGGTGGACCTTAACGTGGCTTTACATCGTACAGCACACGGAACTCGAGTATTTCTCCTCCATCCGAATGCACCCGCCGCGTCCGAGGTTTGATCCCGCGACCTACGGGTCAGAAGTCGAGCAACATGACGCCTAAACCACCGCGGTGTGTCACTGCGATCTTGTCAAAACACACGAAAAGGCTAATGTTATCTGTATAAGGCAACGAAACACGAACACAAGAGAGACTAAGGTGACGAGTCGCTTTTCTGGTCATCTTCGTTTTTTTTTGTACATGTTTTGTCGCCCTATTTAGATTACATTCCTGCTACTTCCGATCAAGAAATTGCCCCGCCACGGTGGTCTAGTGGCTAAGGTACTCGGCTGCTGACCCGCAGGTCGCGGGATCGAATCCCGGCTGTGGAGGCTGCACTTCCGATGGTGGCGGAAATGTTGTAGGCCAGTGTACTCAGATTTGGATGCACGTTAAAGAACCCCAGGTGGTCAAAATTTCCGGAGCCCTCCACTACGGCGTCTCTCACAATCATATGCTGGTTTTGGGACGTTAAACCCCACAAATCAATCAATCAATCAATCAATCCGATGAAGAAATTGATTTCGCCACCCTCGTGGATAAGGGAAGTGGAGCCAAGGCAGCTTGCTAACACGAGGCATGCAACGGAGGTGCGAACAGGCAATATCAAGACCGGACCGGTGCCGTCAGGGCACGCTTGCTGCCCGAGGAGACGAAGGAAGAAAGGGTGGAGATAGCCGGGGCCGACAATGGCCGAGTTAAGAGAGCGTGACACGCCCACAAGGGAGCGAGTTCGCGCCTCCGGGAATCACGCCTCTGCTCGACCCGTCCGGGGTAGAGACTGAGAGAGAGAGAGAGCGAGAGAGAGCGGAAACGTCGTTTTCTTGCACAGAGGCTAAATGAGCACGGGTCGTTAGAGGTTGCCAGTCGCGCCCTTCACGTAACGCGGATCGATTTACAGGGAGAAAGCCGGGCCTGGACTCAAGAGAGCTTACGTCACCTGCTTGCGAACGAGAACGGAATATGCATACCTGTTGCGATGGCCGACAAGAAAAAAAATGAAGAGAGAGAGAGAGAGAGAGAAAGAGAGAGAAATGGTAAGGTAGAATGAAAGTACGAACAGAGTGGCGCTGCTGCCACAAAGTGTACGTCGCCTTAGGCCCACCTTAATTTCTTGTACGTCCTCTCAACGAGACGTTAATTTAGTCTCGAACCTTACTCATTCAGTTTCGTGTGCTCGCCAAGAGAAAAATGACCTGTCGTAAATGCAGTGGTTAGAGCATCCTTGATTTATCAGTGCAGCTTGTAAGACGTCACCAGATTGTACGGCACGGCATTTTCATCATCAGTATGAGAAAGAGGAAAATAAACTTTACTTCCGAGAGAGCACAGTGTGCTTCTTATGTGGTATGTTGCGCTCTTTTCGTTTGCACTTCTTTACTTCCTGTGTTTGTCTGATTGTACGCGCAACGTTAAATACCATAGACATGCGCCAACTTGCCCAGCAAGAAGTTCTTAAGTTCTTATGTGGGTAGGCTGCTTATTTCAGGTAGCCTCGGGCCATATTCATCTCTTGAATCCGTTATATCAGGCTGCGCTGATTATTTGGGCCCTGGTCTGATGGCTTGGCATCCCACGGCTCTTTGGATGTGGCTTGGTTACCTGTGCAAAGTTTTCGTATGCATATTCAGACAATATGGCAAAGTGTGTCTGAAAGAAGACAGTAAATACTATTCATGAAACTATTGAAACGATCCGTATGCGATGTCCAATAATTCTGTATGTTTCCGTAAGAATCTTACGGAAATATATGGAAAATATATAGGAAACATATGTATTCTTACGGAAACATACGGAGTTATTGGACATCGCATACGGGTCATTTAAATAGGGATGTTCGAAGAACAGCGTCGCCTTTTCTGTCAAATTTTCTGCCAGCGTGGTCACACTGTAGGCTTGTGAAAATATGCAGGCAGATGTCGATGCTTTGACAGAACAAACAGAAATTAGAGGACTTTAAAACTTCGCCTTTAAGAGTTCAACGGGATAGCGATCATCTGTTCCTAGTGCGTACTCGAAACACTTAGTGCAAGAAACCTTTTCGAACTATATATGCACCCACCACATAGCCTTATGGAAACAGGTGTGGTAGCGTGTGTGCCTTTCTTTAGTGGGTTACCGGCTTAACCATATGTTCTGACTTCATGATTGCAATGGACACTTGTATGACGCATTATTACTGCAATATTTTATGTTGTATTGTGACGCACGTGTTTGTAAAGCATTATCACTTTTACTGCATTTCCAAGCAGAGGAAGTAATGTTCAATGTATTCACATGCAGACGCGCGGACGTGTGCTGTTCCCGGGTCAATGTGCAAAACTTACATCGGGTGTTTGCAATATTTGTGTGTGGGTCTAACTGGGAAAGGTGCAGTTGCACGAATTTCTTTAGACGGGTGGAGTGTGCAGGCCTTGGGCTAGGACATCTGTTTATCAAGCAGTTAGTAAATGAGTTTTTTCTTTTTCCGCGACCCAAGAGATTCTTTTCTGCTAACAGTATGTCAAACAAGACTAAATAGACTGTTGCCCGAGTTTGTTGTGAGCACTCATGTTTCCACAGGGGCTGTGCAAGGATACATGAAGGAAGTTGTGGCTGCAGCGTGCGGTTTTTATTTGTTAGTTGACTACCTGTGGTCTGTTGGAAAGAAAAAAAAACTGTACAAAGATTTATGTGACACAATGCTCCCCATCCCAGTGTACAGGGTGCTATATACAGCACGCAAGGGTCGGAGTGTACTTAAACGAGCTAAAAAAAATGCCGGGAGCTTCAAGCGCAAAAACTTTCATTTTTAAATTAAACACCGCAACACTTCCTGTGCAAATCTTCCCAGAGGAGCGTGGGTTTTATATGCCATGGGGATACCACTGTCTAATCTGCAAGAAACCGGACACTGTCGACCAGGTTTTCTTGCACTGCTGGGATGGAGTATACTTTTGGGAGGTACTACAATGGACAATGAAAAAATTGTTTCCGTTAGACCCTCAAGAAATCAGGTGTTTGGTGATAGAGAATGATGATGGATTGCCTTTCGATTTTACCTTGATGACTGCCTCGCACAGTATATGGCGCTCTAGAATGGCTGAACTTCACTGCGACCCTTACAGGAGACCAGCAAGAGAGTATTTCAAAGAAAGTATCTCAAGGTATCTCGACGTAGTAAGAACAGATGAATGCGTACCTCTACGGTTAGAAAGGGTAGACGCCGTACTGATCATGAAGCAATTTTAGGACGTAATGTGTTATAGTAATGCTTGACGGCCGCAGTTCTTTTTTTGTTATGTTAGTTGTGTACTGTTATATATTTATCTTCGCACCCCGTGTGTGTAGTTTAACCGGAAATAAAGAAGAAACAAAAAGACACGTGGCCGTGTGGTAGAGTACCTGCTTGCCACGTAAACGACGTGGGTTCGATACACACTGTGATCCAGGATCATTTATAATTTATTTTTATTTGCTTCATTCTCAATTTTTCGGTCACGCATTCGATGATTTTTCACTCATAATGAACGACGCTGACACCGGCGCCAATCCTTCTTCAAAACGAGCTCTTTAACGATATCGCAATAATTGATTTCATCGCAAGCCATTTAGTCATGCGCGAACAAAAAACAGGCGCGCCCATCTCGTGCTTGGTGCGTCGTCGCATTCTTCTGGTCGGATTCTTCTGAACCGCATCAGCGCGCTACGTACACATATGATCGTTTCATCGTTTCGAAGAGAACTATCAACGTAATGCATTGCATATAATTACTCGGATGTTTCAAACTTTGAGGTGCAATGAAGGACGCAGTATGAGCGGAATAAGTAGCGTGTTACGAACACGTACGAGCATTTTCTCAGATCATTCTCTGAATCACAGAAATACAACACCCATGCAGCCTTATATGGTTCGTTCCACAATCATCACCGATGCCTGAATACAGCAATGACCCAACCGGACTCGGTCACGATATTCGGGTCGTACATTGCGAAAGCCCATTCCTCCGTACCACTGTGTACACACTGCCACAGAGACGAGACGAAAGGCCGGACAAAGAGATTGAAGCTATGAAAAAAATAAACAAAGGGACACAGTACTCTCGACACGCGTTCAACGCCAATGTATGCGTCGGACAGGCGAAGCCCGGCTGCTTCGAAATCAAGGCAGAACGAATCCAAGTAAAGGTCAACGAAGTAAGACAAATATTCGTCCTTTGAAAGATTCAAATAAATGAAAAAAGGATGGGTGAGTAAGACTAAGCATGCGCATCGTAAAGTTTACCAGGCAATCACACGCATGTGTGATCTAAGGTCCTGAACGGCAAATCTCTATGTACACGCATTCGTCAGACTCGCTCAGATCGTCCCCCCCCACAACTCCTGTACATATACGTACATCCCCGTCCGTTGAGTCGTTCTATTTTCTTCTTCGTTTTACCACTTGGGAGTCGAGAGTCTCTTGCGGCCGACTAAATATTGCGCAACGAGGTCACCTGCCCTTACGGAGGGTGGATCGAGGCAGTGTGAATTCGCCCGGGTGACTCTGCACGCTGTGAGAGATCGTTCCCGTGAACTACACGACCTGTGCGGAAGGACGCGGGAACTGAAGAGATGTGTACGCTCGTGTGATGGTTGTTGCGGAAAACGGCGTGATCTTCGCGGGAAACTGAGCTCCTCTGGATGTGGCACAAGCTAAAGAAGAAAACAAAGGAGTATAGGAACTATACAGCTCGCTCGTGCAGATGTTGCATAATACTTGCGCACACACGAGTGTTTAGTCGAACGAAACGTTGCTCGAAACTGGTTCGGACAGCTTCCCAGAACTACGACGATGAAAATAATACAGTAAGAAAGAGTGGACCATGAGGCAAGTGCTAGAATGTGGAGGAGAATCATTACTTCTATTTTTCTTTTAGACACCAACAGAATGGGACCGTTGCTCGGTTAGAGACGGAGTAAAGAGCGCGGCAAACATTGCGACATACCGTGGAGACCATGGCCGTTCATTGTTTCTATGCGATGAGCCTCTATAGATGGCAAGTTTCTGGATAACTGAGGCGCTCAAATTGATCTGAGATACATGAAAAGTTCTGAAACGCATCTTGCAATTGATGAGCTGCGGTGAAGGCTGTACATATCCAGATGGTCAAAAGAATGAGCTTTGGTGGCTGATTTCAGAGATAGGACTCGAAAACCGTGCGAGGGCATGTTATGAATTTGCGAAACGCATTCAGATATTTAGTATAAAGATATGAAATAACGTGCTGAAAAAAAAAGACACTGTGCGCTTTATAAGGACAGAATGAAATCCAGATAACTATCCGCTCCTTACTTTCTATGAAATCACCTCCCACTGTCGGCTTAGTCGAAGAGGGCCTATCCTCTTTCTCACCAGAAATTAGATATGTCTCAGTCAGTCACACTTGGGATGCTACAGACAGGCTCATTCCCCAAGCGGGGATTTCTCAGTCGTATCTGCACAGAGGGGATTCAAGTTGTCCGGACAGCAATGAAACGTACTGTACTTTATAGCGCAAATACTTTGACAATACCCCACGTTATCTAACGGCCTCAAACTTCAGGCAATCCAGAGGGCCCAAGAAAGGGCATAGCACGTTGGATGCGGCCAGAGGTTTTCGCGGGTCCCCGATAAGGGTTCTTGTGGGAGTTCCTCAGGATCAAAAAAATCTCTGTACACCCGTCTGTCCATCCACCTGTCCGCCCGTCCGTCTGTCCGTCTGTCCACCCGCCCATCTGTCCGTAGTAGTAGGATATATAAACAGATAATTTTATTGGTTGTGTCAGTGAAATCAATCATGATTTATAGTCCCATTGTTGATACATTGACACCATAGGTTTATTAGTTATTTCTAAATAAAAAGCAAGGTATTATTGCAATTCTTCCATAACTGTCCTGCTTATGCATCATTAGCGATATTAAATAAACGGACATCAAAACAGCACGTCACCTTTTCCGTGATTCCGTGAACTAAAATGTCCTCCTAAAGTGCCAAAATAAGGAGATTGGGGCACCTCACTTTTTACGGTCGAGAGCACCCCTCCCACACCCCGCTTTCTTTCCTTCGGCAAACAAAGAAGGCTCTCAACTCAGTATGCAAATGCGACAATCCATAAGCGAGCCCAAGAGTGAGAATAGCAGATCGGGCTCGGGCGGCTTGGCCGACACGCGAGAGAGCGAGAGCATAAACAAGAGAGGAGGACGGGGAGGAGCACGGCCACTCCACGAGGAAAGTGAAAGTCGCCCCCCGAAGGACAAGTTCGACACACCGCCGCCATCGAACTCTCCCTGCGTCGCCTTTGCGTACGCAAGTACATCGCCCGGAGCGAGCAGCTCCACGCCGTAATTCCCGACGCAAGCTTATCCCGCGATGGCTGCTGCGCCTTTGTGGGAGCCCTTCGAAGGCCTCGCAAGCGCACGCGTACACTTCGCCGCTCCTTCTGCCGGTACGAAGCGAGCTCATTATTAATGCGCGGACTCCTTCTTCTATGACCACGCGTGGTCGAAGGGAAATAAATGAAAAGCAACAGCAACAAAAAAAAACACGAGAGTGATCCCCGTTCCGCATCCTCCAGTGGCCTGGGAAACACGCACAAGAAAACTTCAGCGTGACTCGCGTCTGTGGCCCTCGCAGCTTCTTAACCGCGCTCCTAAGAATAATAACGATAAATAAAAAAAAGGCGGTCGGTCGCATGAATGAGGATAGGAGTGAGTACTAGCCTAGAGAGCGGACTACAGATAGGTGCGCGCGCATGGAGGTATATGGTTTGCGAGCAGCGAGGCATATACCGAAACCTCCAAGGCCGGAAGAATGGTTCGTCCCACGCTTCGGCGTGCAAGTGCTCCTGCCGCGTGACACTGTATGTGGAGGAAGAGCGATTCGCATTGTGCACGTCGTCGTAAAAAAAGAAGCGAGCGACGAACGATGCCACGCCGCCTTCGTATCCTTCCGAGACGTGCTTGGGGCGCGTTCTAGAAACCAGACCGACCGAAAGCCGACTGCACGAGCTCTCTCGCTAAGCCTTGTCTCGCATTACTCGCCTTCTTTTTCTGTTTAGTGCCGGGCGGACAAAGCCGGTCGATATCGTGCGGCCGCCGCTCCCTGCACAGTATGCATCCACTTCGAACGAAGACCTCCAAGCTTCCAGTCACTCTTTCGCGTGCACTGTGTACAAGCTCCGATACAACAGAGACTTCGTGTCGAACAGGCAGTTGCGCATGCAAATGGTGGTGTATAAACACTGCGCACCTGTTTCCATTCGGCACCGGCCTAAGCCATAACTCTGTTCCGGCAAATTGAGTTTGCCCTTACGTGTACAACGTTTTTCTTAAGACCAGCCGTGATGGCAGGCCTTCTTTATGACTAAGGCGAAAACCTTATAAATGCCTCATGAAACGCAAAGAAAATAAAACCGGCAGAGCCCAAGTTACCCAAGAAAGTAATCACGTGATGACGTCATTATGCGACGCCATCACGATGTGGCAAATCTCCAACACCGGTGATGGGATCATGACGTCGCACAACGTGACGTCAGATGATGGGTGTCACCGTCGCATTGGTCAAACGGGGTCTCCTCATGGAAGCAGTGCAAAACCACTCGAGGTGCTGAAAGCTTGCAGCGCCTCTGATCTTGGAGGCTGTGCGAAACCACCTAAGGTGCAGAAAGTTTTCAGAGAGTGGCTCGGGAGGTTAAATAAACGATTTAGAATTAGAAAAAGTAGATGATTCTTGCTTTCGAGTGGTCTTAATCGAATACATAAGAGACCTTTCATGTTTTAGGGGCGAAGCTCACTAAAGTCGAGACTTGTTGGCGCCGTTGACGTACTCGCAGCCGAGCACATGTGAGGTACCCACTACACACCATGACGATGACTATAGAGCTAATGATCACGGACAACGACTGGTCTGTGCAGTATATGACGTCTCGATGTGCTCTACGAAGCGTTTTGTATGACTGGAAACAACAAACAATTCACTAAGGGAACGTGCAAAGACCTCGTCTTTGCCAACTTCAGACTACATCTGATACCACAAAGCAATAATGATATCAAAAGAAAGCTCACAACTCAACACAACATTTGTGGCCAATACTGACCAATAAACATTGTATGTAGCTGTACAGCCCTTTGTCACTCATTTAGATGCATGAGTGTTCAATGTTACCGGCAATTGACGCTAATTAACACCAAACAATCCCACTGCTTTGCCCACTCATGATTATTCACTTCGTGGATACGCCGTGATTTTTTTCTTTATTATTCTTCACTTCACCCGGGGAATTGAACTTCTGATCTCTGCGCAGAGAAAGCCCTAATAGTCGAGCTTCAGCACGAGTTTGAACAATAAAAGCGTGGGCTCGGTTTTGCCTGTCAGGCAGACACCGAAGTAGTTCCATCTGCTACATAAGCGGAATTCTACGTGCAGACTTGAATTTTCTTTTTCGCTTCAAGCCGGAGTAAACGACGCATTTCAAATGGCATCGTGAACTTCCCAACTATCACTCGTGGTACACGCACATGTGGTAATGACAATCACTTTCGTAAGCTGAACTCTAGATCTACTGCAGTCCATCGTGCATGTTCGTTTCTCGTTTTAACGGAAGACAAAGCCAACAGCTGAGCTGGCAAAACAATTCAACGTGGTGCTTCACTTCAACAGTGAGAGTTAAGGAGAAACAAAGACACGCGACTGAATATAATTGAAGATGTGAACTCAAACAACCTAAAGCTATAACACACGACGTTTCGCTCGCAAAACTGTCTGTACACATTTCCGCGATGAACCTTCATAAGGCAAGCGACTACATGTGTGTTGGAAGGGGATCGAGTCTATTCAGTGGTAGTCGGCATAGGGAGGCATATACTTGCACGAACTAACGAGGTCGTACCGAGAAGCGCATACGGTCAAGGTGGTCGGTTCTCAATAATGGGGTTGGGTTGGTTAGATTTCAGTTTGGAACGCTTGCGCCAAGTCCAGAAAGACATTCCGCTGCAATTCGCTTCCAGAAAAAAGTGAAAATTTGAAGCAGGTGGAGGAGGGTAAAAGGAATGCAAGGAGGTTAAAAGCTTAGTTGAGTTGGGACGGAGAAAAAGTGGATACGATGAGAGAAAAAGGCACTGCTACCACCGACGTGCATTTCCGCGCTTGAAATCACAAATGGTGAGTCAGACTAGTATTCTTAAGAAATTATCGCAACACATTATGAAAACTGAGTTAACAAGATTATACTGAACACGACGTTACTCATAAAGCGCTTAATGACACCACGATGCACCTACCTAAGCGGCCGAGGCACTGCATACCCATCATTGCCCACCCATCAATGTCTGCCAATGTTTCTTGGCGTCATGATCTCAACTCGCAATAAAAAAAAGGTTTAGTACGTGTCAAGGTTGCCGACTTTACGCTCTTATTCTACGTGGCCATGCGAAGAGTTAACTTCCCACTTGCGGTGCTCCCAACACTTCACTACCGCATGCGAAGAGTCAACTTCCCACTTCCAGTGCTCCCAGCACTTCACTACCGCGTTCTGAAGAGTCAACTTCCCACTTCCGGTTCTCCCAGCACTGCACTAGCACTTTCAACGAATCCGTCATACCATCCACCACCATAACGCGCGGGACGAAAATGCAGGACGCTCAACATGACTGAATAGTGCATGCACTTCCTTGTTGTCATACCGGCGCGTTGAATTTCCCCGCACGCACGCCTCGACTCAAGCGCGTGAGCTCGCAACGTCGTCACTATGCTCCAGATATGCCCCAGCTGCGTGGCTTTAGTTTTACTCAAACAAAGAAGACCAATCTCGTGGATTTCCCACCCTATCTGCATGAAAAAGAATGGCACCGTTTACTTCCGTTTCAATTTTTTAGCGTCTACCAGCTCCCTATTGTGGGCGCAATGCTGTGGCCTACAAGTCCCTCATCCAATCCAAATTGGAATACGCATCCGCAGTCTGGAGTCCACACCAAGCCTATCTGATCGACTAACTCGAAGCAGTTCAAAACCGTGCCATGAGGTTCATTCATTCTTTGTACTCTTACCATACAAGTGTAACATCGCTCAAAAAAGAATCGGCTATTTCAAACATTGACGTTCGCCGCCGCATCTCTAGTCTCAGCCTTTTTCGTAAGTTTTTTTTTTACAGCACCCTTCGTCATCCCTACATCGCCCCACCGGCCCGCATATCTCGATGCACGTGTCATTCGCTTCAAGTTGCCCGAGGATAAAGACGACCATCTTTTCTATGTCCTTCTTTGTTCGGACAGCAAAAGACTGGAATGACCTTCCCCATGATGTCGTCACCACTGAATGCTAATCATCATTTTTTGATCGATTATGTGTCCACTTTTCGTGATAAAAACTTGTCGCAACAAAAAAATTATATGTTGACCCACCACTTATGTAACACCCCCTCGAGGGGTGTTTAAGGAAAATAAAGTTATGTTATGTTACGCTGGTTAACATACGTTGCATTTATATTTGACGCATTCCAGGGATGTCATATTGGGTTGCGAACACAGTAATATGGTGCCGACGTCTGTGTGGGATGCCAGAAAAGAAACTACGCACTCACATTGTACATGTCTCCGCAATTTAGAATAAAACCGTTAGATTAAAAATCACACACAAGTGCCTCGTTCCTACGAATTTCGAGTACACCATTTTTCATAGATCTCCATAGATGTGGATTGATTGATTTGATATGTGAGGTTGAACGTCCTAAAGCCACCATATGATTATGAAAGACGTCGTAGTAGAGGGCACGGAAAATTTAGACCCACCTGGGGTAATTTAACGTGCACCCAAATCTGAGCACACGAGGCTACAACATTTCCGCCTCCATCGAAAATGCAGCCGCCGCAGCCGGGATTCAATCCCGCGACCTGCGGGTCAGCAGCCGAGTATCTTAGCCACTAGACCACCGCGGCGGGGCAACAGAATTGGAACTCCAGAATATTTTTATATCAATTTAGCGTTTCTCAAGGACATATAAAAGAAGCTTTACTGTCCTCGCAGAGCTCAACAACACTTTAGATGATATTGTTTCCTCCCCGCCCCCCTTCAACATAAGCGCGTGAACGCTCTTTAACCTTCCTTAAGTGTCTATATCAATTTGTAGTGAGTGCCCCGTTCTTCGTTTTAAACGCTGCGATTATGCGCCATAGAACCAGACTTCTCCACCGAACGTCTCCACCGGTGACGCGAGCATAGCCACCCCCTTTGTTTTGTTTTCTGAGCTTTGTACTTGACCGACAGCTCGTGGGCAGCTTTCCGCGTCATTTTCCGTTCGATTTTTTTTTATTTTCTTCGCTCACTTTTGTATTCCACTACGCGTCCTTTAGTAATCGCGGCGGATCCTGTCAAGCGCGCTTTATTCTGCTCAGCGATGCCAAACCAAGCGAGACGCCGAAGTTTAATGAGATTCCGGGCGTGCTTGCGAATGACATGGAGATACAAAAGAAAAGATTAACAAACGAAACCAATAAACTAATGAAAGAAAACAACAAGCCAGTGCCCACAGCTATGCGTGTCGTCTGCCGGCTGCAGACTGCCTGCAACCGCCGACCGCTGTCATCTACGCATGGTCACAAAAGCTCGAAGGAAGACCCTGACCCGGAAATATACTGAGGTCCACAGCAGTGATCAAGCGAGGTCGTACTCAACTCCCAATCCATCAGGAATTTCTAACTGAACACGTTCATTGAACACCACCGCAGAAAGGTACTCAACAGAGGCAGATTAGACAGACAGACAGACAGACAGACAGACAGACAGACAGACAGACAGACAGACAGACAGACAGACAGACAGACAGGACAGACAGACAGACAGACAGACAGACAGACAGACAGACAGACAGACAGACAGACAGACAGACAGACAGACAGACAGACAGACAGACAGACAGACAGACAGACAGACAGACAGACAGACAGACAGACAGACAGACAGACAGATAGACAGATAGATAGATAGATAGATAGATAGATAGATAGATAGACAGATAGACAGATAGACAGATAGATAGATAGATAGATAGATAGATAGATAGATAGATAGATAGATAGATAGATAGATAGATAGATAGATAGATAGATAGATAGATAGATAGATAGATAGATAGATAGATAGATAGATAGATAGATAGATAGATAGATAGATAGATAGATAGATAGATGAACCCTGCGCTGGAAGAGCGAGAACTGAGGATGGCTTGATTAGGTTAACATGAGGGACATGATTAGGACATGAGAATATTCTTATACGAAAGTATGAAGTGCAGTGGTATGACGATGCTTTGGCGTAATGACTAAGACTGAAATGACATTTTTCTTTGGTGAAGAAATGAAAAGGGCGTTCGGTGGGTTCACAAAAAGCATTGAATGATCACAAGGCCATGTATCGGATTGCCGCAAAAAAATAAGGCACATCTGTTCAGCGTATATTGATGACAATAAAAATTTTCGGCTCAACAGTTACTTGCAGCGTGCATCCAGCAAATACGGGCAAAGTCGTGCATTTGTATAAGATTTATAAAGATAAAGCAACTAAGTCGCTGAATCAAAGTTAATGCGTCGGACGTTATGTGAGATGCTTGATGACTCTTTTTCCTTTTCTCACCGAACATTCACTCACATAAGGTGCGTGATGAACAGATCCGATTGGGGAGAGGACAGCCGTTTTGTTATTTCGGTGAAGGCCCGAATATTTTTACACACAAGGAAGGTTTTTGAAGCTGATTTACTTCTCTGAACGTTCTAAGAGGCAAGCGTAGCTATGGAAGACAAAGAAAAAAGGAAGCGATATCACATAACCTTGTCGCAGTTGCACAGACTGCATCTCTCTAAACATAGCTCGAACACGCAATCACTGGCAGCAGCAACAAGCAGATGCCTACTTGGTTCTACTTCCATTACATTGCCTACTTGGTGCTACTTCCATTCCATTGTATTCGACATGTTTCTTTGTTCTGTGGACACGTTTTGTGTGGCATGAGCGTCTCCTATTAATCCGTTCACGGAAATAGACTCGGCCATACATTGTCCTTACCTCGGCATTTCGGGCTGTGTGGAAACAAATTCATTCCATGCAGCAAAGTTTCCTTTAAAGGACCCTACTGGCTCTGTCCATTCGAAGGTCCTAGCATGCAGGAAGGTTTAACCTTAACAGTCTTCTTTGTGGACTGTGCATTATAGCGCGAGCTTAGTGTTTGGTAGCTGGCGGACTGGCAACACTCCTTACCGCCAGCTCTTCAGCTCCATCCAGTTAGCGTACACAGAAATAAGACAGTCCACGTAGTAATGGACTACTAGAGAATAACTTCTGCCCACTCATACTTCGTTGTCTTCACCGAAACAGTACTTCGCCCCTTATGTGTCACCAATGAATACTCATATCTGGTCAGAATGACTATTGGCGCCGTAAAAGATGCCTGTCGTGGTGAATATAGGCCCTAGAACACGCTCAGATCAAGCCATCTGCACGTCATCAACTCACATATAGAGGCCGAAAGAATCATTCGCTGCAAAAAATCTTTTGGCTGTGTAGCCGCATATCAGTGCTGAAGGAGGGCCATAACAAGGCCGCTGTGATCTCAAAACCCACGAGAAAAGAGTTGCCGTCTGCGATATGGCGTCTACAACTAAGTCAGATACGTCAACACTCGCTTTTCTCTCCTTTTCTCGATATTTTCTCGCCCCTCACCCTTCTCCCAGCGTAGGCCTGGTAGCTAACCTTCCTGAATTCTGCACATTCTTCTTTCTCCGTATACTTCTTTCGGCTGGAGTTTACTAAGCACCACACAAATGCCCGTTACATTGATTAGTTCTTCTTTATCCGGCAGACACACTCCACATACGTGACCACTTAATGAAACCTCGTACGCTGACAGCCAGGAAAAAACATAAGCGGTACACCTCGCGTAAGTTGCGTGTACAAGTAGAACGAGTATACACCTGGTATGATGAGGGTTCATTAGGAGCGGAACTTCGTGACCGCGTATTCACGCACAGCGTACACACGATTAAAGGAAGCAGCCTCGACCACGTTGTATGATATGCACAATGATGCCGACGAATACGCGCAATTCGGAAGAGCCGTGTGGCGGACGCAATATTCGTTAGCGGTATACATGGTGATGGGTGGACTCGGCTTTGTTCATCGTGGTCTGTTCAAGGTCGCCAGCTCAAAGTGACCGTGAAATTTTGTGGCCGCCATATGGGCATCCTCTCTTCCTTTCCTGTCATCTCCGGTTTCTCATATGAATAGCGTTGGTCACTCTCTCTGTCGCTTTCTGTCTCTCTGCGGTCTGCGTATACAATGAAACGCGACGGCACATCGTAGCAGAGGCGCCTGGAAGACAAAGGCGACCGAGAACAACGATGCATATAAAAAAGCGGAGGGTATAAATGAAGAGGCGGCCATTAAGTCATAAAAAAGGTGGCGTCGGGATGCGAGTGACGTTGCCAATGCGCAGTCATGCTCCGTTGCTTCGCTCTTCCTCTCGAAGAAGCAACCAGCCGCCACTCGACTGTAGTGGCGCGCGTGGCTGAGGCCATCTTCTGTAATTTGCTTGCCTTCGACTCCAGTGTGGCCGATCATCTTGCATGTTTACGAGGCGTTTCCTTTTGTTTCATACGCAGGGCTCCTCGCGCATACAATGAATTGGCTGGATGTTGCATTGTATAGGCAGCTGAACTTTAGGTTCGTAAAGGGGATGTTTCTAAAATGTGCAGTGCGTAGGCCTATAGATTGTAGTAAGGGGCTGGCAGTTATTGTTAAAGCAAGGGAGTTACCATGTAGCCACGTATAGTCAGGCGCTCGATAAGTGCGTTTACTAAACAAACATTCACCTCTATATCGGCAACTAGGCGAAACGGCAGTTAAAACTATAAAACCAAATTGCCAAAAGCTATATTACCTAAGTGACCCGCAAGCTTTATCTGCTAACGCCAGGATTGACTAGAATGTCGTATATCATTAACAAATTCATTGCGTAAAATGCAGTTGTAAAATGTTTTAAGGAAGCTTGGGGGCGGGGGGGGGGGGGGGTTAATACTCTAAACCAACCCCCTTGGTTACACAAGCGGTAAAACGAGTTCGTGACTATGTGAACTTTATATATATCGTGGAAATCAATGGTGCTTCTTTTCGCAAAGAGCTCATGCGCTACAGCTATTCATGCGAAAACATTCCGGCCAATCGTTACGCCGTACACATAATTAACGACGGAGATGATAGAGTGATAAAGAGCACCAAAAAAGAAGCTTTGTGGATCCGGCACCAGCTATTGCGTAAAGCCTTGCCCAATGGCAGTCTCACTAACGTAACGGATAAGAATGTTCGTTAGATGGATTGTACGATGAAGGAAGGTGCAATTAATGAAGATCACTGCCGTAAACATTGAGTCTGAATAGCAGTAGTGCAACGTAAACGTTGAGAAATTCCTACGTTCAAACAATGTGGCTAAAGCCTAATATTTGTCTCATGTACTCAAGGTGTCTCTTGTTGCGAACTGATCCTTAACAAGCGTATCGTATACTATTACTTTCTGCTGTCGGATTATCCGGCAACGTTACGTAGAGTCAGATTTTGTGGTCTCATAAGACAAACAATTTTCATGCCCTCTCGTTACCTGCTACACGCACGAATTCAGTAATTGTGTCGTAATGCCATGATACTTCGGTCGCGCAAGCGGATTCTGTCACTTGGAGGTTCCTGCTGTTAAGCCCCGCTTAAACTTGAGTTGCCAAGATAGGCGTAACGACTTTTGTATCATTATTTTTATCTTTTGTTTGAAACAATCATTAGCAGGCATCAGACAGTTAACTGGATTCACTTGTGCCAAGAGGCCGACCACAATAGTTGTGATACATAACACAATCACCTGACTACAGATGCTGCCTCAAATGCTACCTCGTGTCGCAAAGTGCAAGAACCTCGGAGGAGTGGAGCTTTGAATCGGTGGGCTTACGTATTTAAACTTCATGTATTAACACCGTTACCCCATCAAAAGGGCCGTTAAAGGGTGAAAGGTACAAGTATGTTACAGGCAAAATTTACTACAAAAATCTAAGGTCACCTTGCAGGGTTGATTACAAACAACAGCAAAAATATACAAAAGAATGGACAAAGGAACAATAACAATTACAGATAACGAACAGAATAAAGTGCATTGTGTTCAAAAGCAAAAAAAAAGCGTAGACAGCATCAAGCCGCAGTTAAAAACATTAATGAAAATAAAAGCTGTATGTAGAGCCACAAACCTTTGCATAGAAAAGCAGTTCTTCAAATGACGTTAGCGAAGAACACCTGATTGTATACTCGGGTAACATTCTATTCTTCGATAGCACGGGGGAAGTAACTGAGCTTAAAGCGAGAAGCAAAGGACGTTATGTACATACCATGGCGATGTCTTGATTGTTCCTGCGCGCTAAGCTGAAAAAAAGCTGTGTGGGTTAGTTGAGACTGCTTATGAATTAACTGAAAGAGGAATTTCAGTGTCTCAATCTTCCTTCTAACTTCCAAACTATCGAAGCTCGCTCGCACTCAGAGCTCAGTAGGAGAATATAGACTGGACTATGACTGAGTGTACGCGCGTTGCTGCTTATTGTGCCGTGTTTATCTTTCTTCCCTCTCTCATCCCTATTTTTCATCCCCCTCATCCTCCTCCCATGCGCATGGTAGCAAACCGGCTGCTTATAGACTGATTAACCTCTCATGCCACTCTTTTTTTCCTATTTTCCTCCTCCTTGACGCTGATATTTATTAAATACAAATCGTCCGCAGAGTCGTTGTACCCTCGCTATTTTATTCCAGTGCGACGGTGTATATGGTTTCCATACAATGTTGTAATACTCAACAATTAGCCTGGCTAGGGTCTTGTAAGCTAGGCACTTTATACCAGAAAGACACCTGTAAAGGTTACGCTGGAGGCTGCACAATGCCTTAGTAGCCTTTGAAGAGCCATGGTCAATATGCGAATTTCATCGCAGATCTGGCTTAAACAATATTCCAAGATGTTTGTATTTCTCTACACGTTTCAGCTTGTTGTCGTTAATCTGGTAGTCATAAGCCAGCGGCTTTTCTTTCTCGTTATAGACATATAAACTTTTTTATTCAAGGTCACTCGTCAGACTTCACTCCAATTTAGAATTTTTTGAACGCTGCGGTTTAAATTGATCACTTTCTTGCAGGCTGCTACACGTCAGAGCAAATATTCGCGGCGTTATCAACACAGGCGAATGAATTGTTCCACGTTTCGCCACACAGAGGCAATACGGCTTTGTTCGCAGCATGTACCGCTAACCTAACCGCGAGTGTTATGCAACAAGCGGCGACGAATAAACGTCACCAGGACCGTGTAGATTGCTCCTGCTGACCTCTTGCCAAACGCACCGTCTATCACTGACATAGGTTGAGCCTTGAAAGCGAATTCGCAGACTAACTTGTGCTTCGAAAACATCCCGACCAGCAGCAGCAGAAGAAAAAGAAGAAAAGGCAGAAGCAGCTTTAGCGCTTTCTTTCCCTTTCCCCCTCTCCTTGATGCAGGGTAGCAAACCATATTCCCGAATTCTGGTTGATCTCGCAGTGTGTCTCACCTTATTTTCTCTATCTAGCATATCTGGCACGGTAACATCAATACATAAAAAGAGATGTACAGAGAGGAAAGAAAATAAAGGCATTCGGATTGACCAACCGCAAATTTGATTTGCTTCCCTGCATTCGGAAATGGAGATAGAAAGATGAAAATCGATGAAGAATAGAAAAGAAAAAGCCCTTATGACTTACGTACTTGGTGGTTCATGTCAAATTCACAAAAAGTCGCATGCACAACAGTCTTATTTAAGTACAAAGACAAGAAGGATATTCGTAAACGTAACGCGAATCTGCGAGCTCTCAAACTTTTTTTATGACAACATACCACGTTTTTTTTTGCTATGCAGAACACAACAGAAGAATTGCGCGAGAACCGTTCGCCTGTTATTATTAGAGAGTTTTAGTACTGCGTACGCTGCGTACGTGGCGGCGTTGCGTACGTAAGGACGCCACGTTCTGCGTAGTGCGCATGCGCAGACCGCAACGCGCACGTATCGCGTTACGTACGCAGCCGCTACGTACGCACGCATGAGATGCGTGCGTGCGTACGTATGAGCTGATCGCGTCGCTCTCGAACAAGTTCGCGACAGCGCGAGACTTCGTTTTGCAAAATGGCGGCATCGAGGGGCACCGACCAGGTCTGTGTCTTAAAATATGGCCATAATCTGGCTATACCACTTGGATTGGCTCACATTAGCTGCCAACAACACGTGCTTCTATTTTGATCTACCAGATGGCACAACACGCTTCACGCTCGTTACGTACGCGGGTACTACGGCGTACTAAAAGCCGCTTAGTGACAAACGATGCCACGTAACGCAAGGCGCTTGCGTAATGCGTACGTAGCACCATTCCGCAGTACTAAAACTCTCTATTACTTAGAGCGCACGAAATTCCCCTTGCCACATTCTAGACTTAACAAGCCACAGGCGGACGTACTTCTGCAGACGCGGACGTACCCCAACCCGGTCGTCATGAAGAAAATTAACCCGGACGGCGGAGTATCGATTGTTTGTAGTAAGTGTGGGGGCTTGCTCAATTTTGAACGCATGCTCTGGCGCTGCTCTGCAATGGCCGGTGCGGCTTCTCACGGTGAACAGTGGTGGCAGCGAATGCTGCACAGTCACGCGCAGGCGACCAACTCAGGGCTGTCCAGAAGGCCCGTGTGGTGGCATAGGGGCTTGGCCTCCCTGTCCCGACGTGCGAGCTGCCAGCATCAGTCCTGGGCTGATTCTCAGGACTTCAATAAAGTTCTCCATACCATACCATACCATACCATGCCATACCATGCCATACCATACCATACCATGCCATGCCATACCATACCACACCATACCATACCATACCATACCACACTATACCATACCATACCATACCATGCCATACCATGCCATACCATGCCATACCATGCCATACCATACCATGCCATACCATACCACACATTACCATACCATACCATACCATACCATACCGCCTCTGACTAGTCCTGTCAAAACAGATATACTCATCAGTATTCAGCATTTAACGACTGGTCAACAGTATCTGGCTTACAGCGGTGGCGGTGTCGAATGTCGCACCGAGATGTAGCAGGCCTGTGGCGAGCCGTGACTCCAGAAAATAAGGTTTTGAAGGTCATGACGAAGAGTCACTAATTCACGCCTAGAGAATGCATCGAAGCGGTGCACGTGGGCGAATTCGAATGACAGCGGAGGCGCTGACCTCTGCATTGCACCCGCTTGTTTACTCGCAAGAGTTAATCGTTGCTTACGTTACCTTAAAGAAAACGCAGCACCGAACTAATAGAGTCACACAAGCAGCAGAGATCGCAGAGCGCAAGCAGGGATCGAGCAAAAAGGGCGCCGACGGGAAATGTCCAATATGGCTCGCCCTAGGGCGCCAATATTCGGAGCGCGATAGCGCGCCTGTTGTGCCCCTGCCATCGAACAGACCCTGAACTCAATCGCCCAGTGCCGAACCGCCATGCAACGACTGACACGACAGAGCCAAACGAGCAGGCCGTATAGTATGTCTAACGGCGCGAAGAAAAAGAGCAAAGGGACAGGGTAACAATTATAACGGCTGCACGTGGCCGACTGGCCTCCGCACGAGAATACTCCGCTCTCTTTATTCCCCCCTTTTATGGTCACCCTCACCTTTTAGTAACGCGACGCGGTCCGCTGTTACGTGATGGGCCATTCCCTTTCGGTGCTGATCGTTTCGTGTACGTGCGTGCGTAAGGTTGGGTGTGTGTGTTTTCCATCTGCATATGCAAGTGTGGACTTTCTGTGTGTGTTTTCTATCTGTATGTGTGTATCGTTAAATGAGAGCGCTCGTTTGTAAGTACATTACCGGCCGACGGACATCGTCACTGCAGGCGGCACAGTTGCTAACTATCAACGCATTCGAACACAAAGTTAGGCACGGCTTTTTCCACGGCCATCACGAAGGCGATGCCTTTGCGCAGGCAGTGCAGTGGCGTGGTATGGTCCGAGCAAGATTATTAAGTGGTTGGCGGCTGCGGCAATGCACGCGTGAAATGCTTCCTTCTCTTGCCGTGGGGGCGCTGACGGACGGCTTCGCGGCCACTAAGTGTGCGTTGGCTCCGTGAGTCACGTGATGACCGCGAGGCAAAGCATACACAGCGAGCCTTGCTGTGAGAAAAGGACGTTTAACGAGCAAAGCGGTGACTATAAAGAACGGAGAGCGGCTGAAGCAGGCGGTGAAACGAACAAGCAGCCATTCAGGCGTAGCCCGAGTCCCATAAGTGCGCCCTTAGAGTACAGTGGACGCGTCCTCTATTCGTGGAACTCCTCTTACGTAACTGTGGTGTGTGACCAAGGCTGCTAGAGCCGCAGTGACTGTATCGTTATCACGCAGGTCTTCATCTTGCCAGTGGCTGAATATTGAAAGTCAGTAAGTTATTAAACGCCGTTGAACAAAACAACAACAACAACAGAAAAAGAAGTATTGTGCATGATTTCCAATGGCCGAAATTTTTCACTCGTGAAAAGTGTTTTTCAGTGACAGCAAGCCCTTATTGTTAATGACCGGCTGGTGGATTGACTTACTTGTGCTCTTAGGTTGTCCGCTAATCTACTAAGCGCTAGCCCACTATCTGCTATCTGTTTCGTTTTCGAGTCTCATTCTCTGTCCCTAACTTCTGTTTCTGATTTTTTTTTCTCCTGATGACCACAGTTCAAGTGTCCGAAGTAATGTCGGATGGGACGTAATAGGAAAAAGATTAGGAGGGGCCAACTCAATAGCGATTTACGCACGCACGCACGCGCGCACGCTTATCTTATTCATTATTGCACCAAACGGCTGGTTTAGCCTGTATAGGTTGCTCATACCCTAAATCATCTTCATGTATACCTGCCTGCAATGGTGAGAAGCTACTAAAGTCTTTCAATCGCGATTGAGACCCTCCCCATCTCCCAGCATGCGCGAGCTTCGCAATCGGACGCGCCATTTTCTCCCAGCGCAAACTTTCTCCCGTACCTTCATGAGTCAATTGATCGAATTCTCGTCCCGAGATTCGGAATCGAGGTTCAATGATGGTCTGAGTGATGTAATGCCTTGTTTCACTTCTTTCTCCTTCATGACCCACCTATAGACTTCACATCAAAGGTATGCGGCATAGCGGAGTCAAAACTAGTGGTCACACCTCAAAAATAGCCATAAGAGGGACGATCAAGACATTATATACGAGTACACTCGCGACAGCGGTCGCGAATGAGCACACCCACGAGACTTCCATTAACGCGCAGACAACGCAGAAGAGTAATCTAAATACCCTCTCGGACCTGCGAAATTAAAGCCGTCAACGGTGAAAAACCGTCATGCAGGTACGCGTTCCGAACAGAGGTGAGATTAATGAGGCGTGAAAGCATACAAGGCACGCGAGTTGCGATTTCGCGCTTTTCGACAGAAAGGGGGTCGAAACGCCTGTCTCAGCGATCGGCCCACTCAATCGAGCGAAACACCCTCTCGCTATACTGTCACCGTCGCCACATCTCTTGCGCAACAGTTTTACCTCCATATACGTTCGCGTATGACTCCTCCATCCATCTGAGCGGCCTCTTAAAACCTTCCCCTCTCTTTGTTCTCCAAAATCAGATTGCGCCTCATGAAGACGTAAAGGCTACCACCGCTTTTCGCGCAACCCCTGCAAGTATGGGCAGTAGCAGTGAAAGCCAGTAAAAGGCGATTAGCCTCCAGAGGACACCTTGAAACAAACAAACAAAAAAAAAACGATTGTTCACCGACGCGCCCTGACCCAAAGGCGGTCGCTTGGAAAAATGAAATCGAACGCGCAGTGGCAGTCGCTGTCTTCCCGACATGATTGATGTTTCTAGGGCAAGGTCCGATACCTCTCCCTTTCAGCTGAGCGTGTAGGAAAGCCCTTTGAACTCGCCCCGTCTCTTTGGATGTCTCTGTAAGCTTTATTAACTTTGTTTCGGTTTTCCTGAACCATGCAGGTGACACCTTATCGTTCTTTTGCTCGAATCTTTTCTCTCCCCCCTCCCTCCCCCCCATTTGCCTTTCCGAGTCCGCAGCTTTCATCTTGCGCTCTGGCGACGGTTCTCTATTTCGAAAATCGCGATTTGCATCTCGTTAACGGGACAGGGGTCACTGGACGCCATGGCTGAGTTTTTTTTTCTCGGAAGGAACAATGCTGCAAATCAAAAATGAAACAGGAGGGAAAGAACTCAAACAAAAACAAATAATTTCTGCGCCCCATGGAAGTCGTATGTTGTCGATGACGAGTGTGTAAGTGTGTGTGTGTGTGTGTGTGTGTGTATGTCGGCCTAAAAATTGAATTAAACATAAAAAGAAACTTTAAAGGGCACCATAAAGCTGTGCATAATCTTACGCGTCATTTTAGAAACAAGCTGTGCACTATAGTAGCTCAAGAAAGGTTGTTTGCGTCATACAGTAGACGATAAACCAGACGCCGAGATACCTGACGCTGCACTAAAACAAAAAAGAAAAAGAATATGCATAAAGCGCGTTTCAACTAGGTTGCCAAACATAAAGGTCGACTTCATTAAACCTCGTACTATGCGGCGCCGGTCAACGGCTCAAGCGCACAAAAACTGCGAAAGAAACAAACAGTAAAGTAGCTCTCGCTCGCCGACAATGATGTGAGTCTCGAGAAATCACACAACGGTATATAAAAGGCCGTTGTTTCGCAGAGAAAGTAAAAAGACGGAAGTCTCCAGGTCGTTCTGCAACTTGCTGTGATTTGAGCTCAGTTATTCAGAAATTCAAATGGCCCGCCGGGGGGGGGGGGCAGTTGACAAAGACCGAAACCCCGAGTAAGCAGATGAAAAATTCCGTGAAAGTCAGACAAATGCAGGAAAAAAAATCGAACAAGAAAGGAATACATGCTTGTTGGCGGGTGGTCGGTCTCAATTTTTGTACCGTCCGCTTGAGTAAACCGCGTCACTTCAAGATTTATGTTTACGATCTCACAAGGCGTGGTTACGTAGCAGATTGCGTAGGTCCCCATGATTACGCAACCTGGACAGACAATCCAACAGTCACAACGTCGCTAACGAATGAACAGAGGGCGCCTATCGGGGCAAAGGTGGCGCCTGTCTTACGCGTTAGGCAATAAGCCTACGGGATCGTTAAAAAGAAAAAAAAGGGGAAAAACGTGGTTACCACATTCGTTTTGTATGACGGCGAGGCACGTAACGTCACATGCATGGTAGGTTAACCCCCGTAATCACAAATGCTCCTCGACTCGACTTTCACCCTTCACTTGACAAAGTTGAGCACTGCGCCGCTTCTCGGCTAAAAAATGACACTGCGCTGCTCGAGAGTCGCACCATATGATCGCGAATATGCAGTGACTTGCCGCGCCTAAAGAAGGCGCTTCCATCGGCTTTCTCAAATGAAGGTGAATGAAGGTGAAGCGTTGAGTGAAGGAACGTTCTACAATACGGGGGTAAGTTACTTCAGTATGCACAAAGCGTACTCGTGGTGAAGTCGCCAACCCACCGGCACACAGATAACCTGTATATAACAACATACAATGTGAGCGCTCAACATGTCTCGTCTTCTCGCCAGCACAACTGTCTAAGTTGAAGATGAACTCCAATTAGCAGAGGGCGACAGACATTGAAACAAAAGCGGAAACTTAACGCCCGTGCCAAACGGTAGCCGCCACGAAGCACAGTAATACCACGACGCTCGAAGTACACGAAACATTCGACAACGGTAACGCATAACTGTCACCAAGCCGTCCTGACGGAGTTCCTCATTAGCCTGTAGCACACATGCAAGGCAGCAACAGGCGAATGATGGCACGTCATAAGCAGAGCATGCCCACGAAGAAAAAGAAAAAAAAAGAATAAAATGTGCCAGCATTTTTTTTTATGAGCAGTACTTTTTTTTATGCATTGCGCCCGTCCAACCGGCTTAGGTTGTTTCATACTGAGTTGTGATTGCGGTTATCTGCACTACTGCGAGGATCGTGGTTTTCCAAACCTTCAGATGTGTGAATTTGAAATAACAACAAAAATTGACAACAAAATGGTAATATAATGTAACAACTTATGAAATATGGTTGAGAACAATGAAGTAACTGTATCCGTCTACGGTCACCAGTAGCCTTTTAATCACTATTATGAGTCGTTAGATTTTATTCTTCACTTTCACCAATGCGTCTTTTAAGGTAACCCCGAATGAAACTCCGGCATGTTCACTTTCAGGCCGATATACCAGGTCAGTAATGGCACTAGCGCGCGGTGTCCCCACAAGCAGCCGTATAACGTGATTCGGCACACACAACCGACGAAGTTGACAGGTGCGTACTGCATGCTCCGCCGCTCGAGTGCGACAACACAGTCTCACAACGAAAGAAAGAAACTGCCCGGAAGGAAGCCCTTTTGTCGGTGACCTGCCGCAGATGTCTCTTGCGCAGCACACGGCAATATTACTATGCGTTCGAGGCAGGCATAAAAATGCCACGGCAACGGCGCATAAAACGCGTCTCTTTGTTTTGTTTTGTTTTTCTTTTTTGAGACGGAAGATGGATCAGCGGTTCAGGGAAAAAGGCAGAGCCCCCCCCCCCCCCCCCCCCGCACGCCACAGCTGCTCGCCCTCCGTCTTGCCCCAGCATGCCTGTCTGCAGACGGTACGCGATTCGAACAGCTGTAGGCGCCAGTGCGACGGCGCGCTGACGAAAAAAAAAAACAAAAAAAACAGCGCCAGATTCACCGACACGAGGGTGCCTATTCGAGCCCGCCGTTGTAGGAGCCGCGAATACGAGGCTACGATGACTTCATATTACAGAACTACACAAAAAGCCTGTCTGCATTTCAACATACAAATAAAAGAAAGGAAGAACTGGGAAATCATTGCTAATATGCCACAGAGTCAAGCCTAACGATGACAGGCTCTTCTTCTTCATTCTGTCTCTTAAATGAGGCTCGTTAGAAGATGGCACAATAGTGACGTCATTCTATATGAAATAGATGCGCAGGCCCAACAACAACAATGCTAACATTATTATTGATAATAAAAATAATAATCAATCCATCAATAATTTATTTAACTTAATCAGAAACAACGATAAGGTCCTTGTGCAGGTGCACGCAAAAATAAAACAAAAAGTAAACAATACAATACACTCTGCAAAAAAAAAAAAAACGCCAGGCCTGCGCGGAGGGCTCAGCACAATCACAGCGAAAGCCAGTAGAGCGGCATTTCAAAGGCTTTTCTAAGCACTCTTTGGTTAAATGCTAGGACAACACTTGCTGGGTACCCACTACGCCATAAATATTCATAATTTCTGCACAGTAGTTTGGCATTCACTATGCTATCCTTCGTCATTCTTCGGAAAAGCGTAGTATCTGCTAAACACTTGTACCGAAGTTTGTGTTGCATTCAGTGGCTGACAACGATGAAGAATTACGCCTGAAGTGGGTATGTGCCACAATTATTAGGTGATGAAGTACAGTGTCTAAAAATACAAACAAACAAACAAAGAAATATTTCTAGAAATATTTCTAGACACTGTAGGTGAAGAGCGAGCTTTTGTAATGTGTTGGAGTACTGGACGACCCACTCGTTACGCGATTCGCATTGTGCGACGCCTGGTTGTTTCTTTGCTGTTCTAAAACGCTTTATTACTCACATTAACGTGATTTCTTTCCCGACATCAAGCCTACCTAAGGCAAGTTCGCGAATGAATCCAAAGCACCGGCGTGGGTCAGCGGTAGAATACAGGGCTGGCATGCAGCGGACCTGGGTTCGAATCTCACTATACCACCTTAATTCTCGAACGATTCTGCAAACACAGCCAAGAGGACGAAGGTTCCGCGTTGCAGTACGTTTAGTGTGAGTAGAAAAATTGAGTATGCTATCAAAAAAAAAACACTGAACTCATAAACCTTATATAACAACATGGTAATGACAATTAGTACGGAAATGACACGATGGTTGTTTTCGCGAGAAATACTCATGAACTTTGTCCTAGAGGTATTCAGGCCCAATAACGACCCTTGAGAAACTCTATATACTAGTAACATTGTTCAAGGAAGGCGTTTAGTCATTTACGGCAGCACAACATCATCTATTAAGTCGATAGCTGTGCGAAAGATTCACAATAGAAAAGCCAACTTCAAGGGTTGCAAGTTTAACCAAAACCAATGAGTGGCTGATTGCGTCCAAAGCCTTACTCAGGTCACAGTAGACTACGTCAGCCTGTCTTCTCTAAGAAATAGGTGGGCCGATTTTCGTCATGAAACTATCAAGATTTGTGGTAGTTGAGCTGCTAAGAAGAAACCCGTGTTGATAGGAATAATAATAATAATAATAATAATAATAGTCATAACATGCCTTGTATGGCTCTGTGATTGTTTGCTACTCTACGAAGACAACAATTATGTAAGAGTAAAGTCCCGTGTGTACAGCAAGTAACTTATACGTAAATACATTTGTTGCTGAGTTATCCATGCACAAGTATATGCGCGTGACTCATAAATAAATATTCGTTAGTGTACTTAGTCACTGCTCTTGGTCATTGTGTTTTCCTTTTTCTCACACTCTAACCTGCGTTGCTGGACGCAAGCAACCATTACAGCGGATCAGAACGATATTAGTGGCAATGAGAACCAAACAATAGAAGATGGACAATCGGTTAATGTCTCCTAGGTCCTTCAACGGACCAGTTGAAGGAACAACGTTGCCGACTATACTCCAAACTAAACGTAATTTCTCATTTCTATCCGGCCACACGTTTAATCTTCAATACTGATTGTCCGATATATTTTGAAGCGAGAACAATCCAAGCGAAGCGCATTTGTGATAAAGCTATATCTCAACGAAACTCCTACGAAAGCGTAATGAAATACTTTTGTACTCGTGGTACGTCCCCACGAAAACAAATGGCTCGTACGAACTTGTGTTCCACGTGCTGCGTATCAGGGAACTGCGAATATATAGACACCGTCGACAACAGGAGCAGTCATATGGTGCGGCTATGTGCCTATTGTTAAGCGATTCGAAGAGAATGCTCGAAGGTGAACGGCGTGTATCTCTATGACAACTCCATACACGATGTACTCATTCACGCTCCTTCCTTTTGTTTGTCTGAGCTGTAGTGAGGAAAGTGACGAAGGGCGGGCGCAATGGTTTCCCCGCTGTAACAGCGACCACATGCACACTGTCTGCCATTTTGATTCGGAACGCGAACTGCTTCGTGCTTCACCAGCCGCTTTTCCGAGCAATCAATTTTGGAGGGCCGCAACGTTCGAGATTCCAACCACAGAGTGACGAAGGCGTTGCTGAAGTTTCTGCGGTCACACGGACTCGCTAAGCGACTATAACACTCGTGTGCTCGAGTGTGTGTGCGTGTTTTTTTTTCCTTTACACTTTTCCATGTCTTCTTTTTTCATTCTTTACCCTTCTTTTTTCACTTACCTCTTCTCCAGTGCAGGGTAGCAAACCGAAAATTTTCTTCTGGTTGATATTCATGCGCTTTCACTTAAACTTTCTCTCTATTACGTATAGGGTCCGAAACCAGACGTAATTCCGGTTTCAGTCGCTGCATTTGCTTCTTATATTGCCACGTTCCATTTCTCAAGTTTTGTTATCGCCCCAAAACACTACACAATTCTCAGCGCAAAAACGCGCGTGCAGTTTTCGGGAAGCTTCCGGACTTTAGTAGATCATTTCGATAAGATCACGCCCACTATGCGAGCTGTACAGATTATTCTGGAACCTACGCCACCGCCAGCGGTAACGCTAGAACATTCGATGGCAAGAGTATAAATGCCGATGCACTTCGCCGCTTGTCAGTTGTTGATCGACGGCCGACGCTCCGTTCGCCGCTGTCAGTCCGAGACTGCTACTGTAAAGTCCGACTTTCCGTTTACTGGGCACAGGTTCGCCCAAATAAACAATTTATTATTCGACTCGCAGTGTGCTCCATTCGTCCACATCACGACCCCGGGACAATATTCAGTTTTCAGCGCATAGACTTCGTTGATTTATTGAGTAGCTAGACTAATATAAGTAAAATACGCTTACATCTTTCATTCCCCAAACAAGAGATTTTTCTGGTTTTACCGCTGTGCCTTCTCATTCACTATCATGGGGAGAAGAGTTACCGTTATCAATACAAATATCACTACGTATTTTCAACTCTTTGCCCCACCTGTTCTGTTATGTGTCCGCGGTGGTGGAATTAGCCAGAAATAAGGTGTTCGAATTAAAGCCACCTACAGAACATTGTTAAGGAAGGTAAACGCATAATTAAATGTACTGAACACACGATGAAGAATGCAACGGTGTGCAAAACTGGGCTAGGCGGTTTAACTTCATGGTAATTAGCAGTGCACAAAAAAATGAAGGCACACGATGAACTACACAGGACAGGGGCCTATCATCTTGTGTAGCTCTTCATCTCATGCCTTCGTCTTTTTGCGCTGTATTTACACTATGATAAAGAAATTGAGTCGTGAAGCATGTGCAACGTGAATGGAAGGACTAGTCTTCAAATAAAAAGAGGCATATTTAAATTCGTAATTAGTGCTTCGAGTAGGCTTTGCACACGTTAAGTGGTAAAGCATTATAAGAATTACATTCGCTACTTATAAGAAATCTGTTTGCTTCTTGCTGTGTATTTGTCTCTTGTGCACCACCCACGACTGCCCCATCTCCCTGATAACATTGTCAGATCGAGCACCGCTTAGAAAAAAAGGAAAGCAACAAGGAACAGCACTAATAAGATGGATAATTTTATAGTAGCTGGCACGTCTACGAAATGCGAATATCTCATTGCAGTCGTTTAAGTAAGTGACAAATCCCGGTCCAAGTGCAACCATGACGCGCATGTTTCAGCTTCTTACCCCGCCAATGCAACCACCACATGGCCGCTCAGCTGTGTTCAATTAAAGGTGTAAATCGACCGAAGGAGGCTACCTGTTGTGGCGTTCACCTTGAAATGACGCACTGGTCGTCGCAGATTGACGTAAATCTGCCGATGGCGGAATGTCACCAGGAAGGTATACGTGTATGTAAACACAAGATAAATAAACGAGCGAGGTTGCATTGAAGTGTGTTAGCTGAAGTCAGTTCTGTATATGCAGATTTTAGCTATTAGTATAGTAGATTTGGGTGCATGTTAAAGAACCTCAGATAGTCGAAATTCCCGGAGCCCTCCACAACGGCGTCTTTCATAATCATAAGGTGGTTTTGGGACGTTAAACCCCACATATCAATCAATCATATGAGTACAGTGCGCACGCAGAGAAAATTTGGCTGGTGAAGCGAAACACTGTCGCTTATATAGAATCCGCCACTTTTGATAGAAATGTATTCCACAATCGCATTACCATCACTAGTGGCCTGCGCAGCTTTGTGGGTCTTTGCTGCTGAGTCGGGCATTGCTCGAAGCATGTATTAGTCGTGGAACAAAAGATCGCAAGATGCTTCTCGAGACATCCTTCTATTAATCCAACACATTGCCTTTATCAGGCGGATAAGCCATCCATGTTTCGATACAGCTTCGTTATCATACACCTGATCATTATAATAACCATCGCCATCGCTGTCAGCCTTTGCTCCTACGTGGCCGTCTGTCTGTCCGTCCGTCCGTCTGTTTGTCTGTCTATGTCTGTCTGTCTGTCTGTCTGTCTATGTCTGTCTGTCTGTCTGTCTGTCTGTGTCTGTCTATATCTATGTCTATGTCTATATCTGTATATGTCTATGTCTGTATATGTCTATCCGTATATGTCTGTCTGTCGATGTCTGTCTGTCGATGCCTGTCTATGTCTGTCTGTCGATGCCTGTCTATGTCTGTCTGTCTATGTCTGTCTATGTCTGTCTATGTCTGTCTATGTCCGTTCATCTGTCGGTCGGTCGGTCAGTCGGGTCGGTCGGTCGGTCGGTCTGTTAAAACTCGCAACTGCCTTTTGAATTCCACACCATACTTCTTAACACGACTAACGGTGTTCCTTTGGGTGCAAGCATATTGGTCAGGTGGGTGATCAATCACTCGCAGGCAGAAACGCTTCTTTATGGCGCTAGACTGCAGCATCTTGGTTATGCGGGTTACTAACATACCAATCGCTACAGGTAATACAGTCCACAGTCATGGTGGTCGGTGCTTTCTTCTCACATGTACGTAAACCCTGAAGTTGTAATTATGGCGCCATGTCGACATTTATGTGCTTTCAATCATGTCTTACGGAACCTGGTAGCAGCTGAAGCCTTCGAGGATGCAGTGCTCGTCAGGGAAGTTCCATCAGCCACACTTCTAGCGCCCTGCACGCATACAAGCCCGCACACCTGCAAATTCACACACGAACTTGCAGATGATACACAGAAGATGGCTACACTCCTCCCTACCCCTGCCTTGAAAAATATATCTGGCTACGTCTCTCTCCAGAGAGGACGAAGACTATGATGGACATGTTAATAGTGTGTACGCCCGTCTTTGAATAACTTTGAAAGTATTAAAAAACACAAATGTAAAGGCAATGAGCCTATGAGTACATATGGCTATATTATGCAGCGGCCAGGCCCAGACTACTGTCCTTAAAAATAAATAAAATCTTCAGGGCAAAATGCGAAGCTTTCATCCACAATTTTACGATTCTTACCTCATTGCCCCAGTACAGGGTAGCCAACCGAGCTTTTACTTTGGTTCACTTTTCCACCCCCCTTCGTCTCTTCGTGTTCTCTGTGTTACTCAGTATGACAAATAGAAGGTGCAATGTCTTCTTGTGGGCTTTTCGGTGAATTGTAGACTACTTGATGCACCCATCACAAACATGTCTTCAGTTATGTGCCATAAAAACGAAGGCAAGCTGTAATGCTTGAAGGGTCACACGCCTGCGCCAGAGCCCTTGCACCGATTTCGTGCCGCATGGTCACGTTAGGCGAACAATGCAAGCGCCGTAAAACTTGCAATCGCGTGAATTTCATAGAGTGAACGACGGACCGCAGGAAGTAAACAAACATTCGCTGGTCATCGAAAATGTGGCGGGAGTTCGCGAAGCAACGTATACGTCGGCAGAGTCCGGTACGATTGTGAAGCGTCATACAAATGTGCAAACCACGACCGGAAACGGTGGAGCACATGACCCGAGTGAAAGCAAGTGCCCAGGAGCACATATCACAGAGCATATATATCATAAACGTGCAAGAATGCGGTCAGGCAGAAGATGCGTTGTGCGAAAGCGCTGTTGACAGCATCTGGACAGCCTGCCGCCAAGATAAACAATATCCGCATCGTGTCTGTCCGTGACGCGCAACTTGTAGGGCACCGACAAACGCGGCTCGTCAAACTCTTGTCTGACATTATAGCTGCTCGAGCTCCGTCATGCGTTCACACTATGCCCCGGATACCTGTATGTGGGACGTCTAACAAAAAATAAAGCGGGAAAATTAACGATTGCACATTTACGGACTAAAGAGGTGAGCCACAGAATAAGAGAAAAAAAATATCGAAACACATCGTGCAAAGATCACACGCCACGTGCCACTTTCTGAAAAAAAAAACAAAAAACAAAATAAGAATGTTCCACATTCTCCACCGTTGCAACGAATGACGCTGGAAAAGATTCCCAGGAATCACACGTACATATTACCCGACAAGGTTGACGGAGAATGTCTTCCGTCGTAACTCTAATTTGAAGGTTATAGGTTCGGATCCACCGACAAAAGAAGCTCTTTTTTTACAGCGAAAGTTGCCATGAGATCACAAGGGCCGTTTTGACTATCAGCTGCGGCCGCCGCCGCCTCCGGTGTCCGTAACCACTATCACTTGAAAAAAAAAATATTATTCAAGTTGAAACGGTCTTAGAACACGGGTCCACTTAGTAGCAGCTTAGTTTACCACGCAATTATGCCGGAGCTCTAAACTCCTTTGCAAAAAGACCCTATGCAGGCGTTATGTCGGGAAGGAACCACATGACATATGTAATGTAGCGTGGTAATGATTGATTGACATGTGAGGTTTAACGTCCTTAAACCACCGTATAATTATGAGAGACGCCGCAGTGGAGGGCTCCGGAAGTTTAGACCACCTGGGGTTCTTTAACGTGCACCCAAATCTGAGCACATGGGCCTACAACATTTCCGTCTCCATCGGAAATGCAGCCGCCGCAGCCGGGATTCGATCCCGCGACCTGCGGGTCGACAGCCGAGTACCTTAGCCACAAGACCACCGCAATGTAGCGTGGTAGAAGAGTACGATAACAACCAGGCGTCACACCGTGCGAATTTAGTAACCGGGCGTCAAAAAATATGAAACGCATAACGAGTGGGCCGTACGCTTCTAACCCATTACAAAAGGCTCAGCCAAAACTCTTCATCGTCATCAGCCGCCGCATCCGCAAAGAACACAATGCCTTGCAAATGCGTAGCAGGTACCGCGCTTTTCCGCAGAATTATGGCCTTTTGGATGCTTGCCAAGTTGACAAAATCTTTTTATTTATGGCTTAGTGGGGACCTTGAGAGAGAGAGAGAGAGAGAGAGAGAGAGAGAGAGAGAAATAAAGAAGAAAGGCAGGGAGGTTAACCAAGCTTGGCTCGGTTGGCTACCCTACACTTGAAAACGTACTTGTGGTAATAGCCCCAAAGAGAGTTTACGATAGGTTCTGAAAATGGTGCTCTTCCAGCTTTCGCTGTGACTGTGCTGCGCTTACGGCGCAGCACAGTCAGCCTGCGCAGCCAGGGCCGTGGCGTTTTTTTTTTCAGCCACCTTCATTCACTTCAATTTACGTAATAACTATTACATTATAGTTAAAAACAGCAGTTAAGTCCCCTATGCTTTCCTTGGCTTAACTGACTGTCGGATTCATTCGGCGGCATGACACAGAAACAGTTGCGTCCATTCGACGTTCTGTTTGTATTAGTTCTGAGTATGTAAATAATAGATGTACATGTCCAGGGGAAAAAACCCTTTTCTAAAAAAAGAATATGAATTCTCGGAAGTATAGCACCACGCAAGAGATACGCTCACTTTATCTGCCAACCGAAATAACACAACAACAAAGACAATGTTCCTATGTTACGATAGGTGTAATGACCTACTTCAAAACAGAACTTTTATTTTTTGTTGCTCTCACTGTAATTTCTATTCAAGATAAAGGCTGTACAGGCTGATCTGAATGTTTTAAGAAATAATTATTGCACTCTTTTTGTTTTAGCTTGTTTTTGTTTCTTTTCGTTATCAATATTTATTACTTGAAGTGTCTGTATAAGTAATCTAATCCATTCTTGGCCAATATACTAGTTTGAGTGGGTATGAGCCGCGTTCGAGGCACAATCACCATCCTCATCAACATCACTGGAGTAGAGCGGAACCAAATGCGCCAATCAATTTCGTTTTCCTGCGACCTTCTCTTGTCGACTTCGTTACATGCTCGACGATGACCACTGCAACTCTATAGTGCGCAAAACATTCACCGATACAGCGAGGAAAGACCGAGAGAACAATAAGTAGAGACAAAACAACACAAGGCACGTGGCATCCGCGCACGTCTTCATTGTGTCGTCCTTTTGAACGTGGAATCGTGTTAGCGTGGCTTCACGGGCTCTCGCCAAGTGTGAAACGGGAAGCTTCCAATTGGGACGCGGCGATGCGAGGCTTAGCTACGCGCGCTTACACGACATGTCCCTGCATTCTAGACTTCTTCCTCGATCCGCTTACTTGCTATTGTTTCCTGTCCGGCGATTCGTACTATCAGTCTCACTCTTAGAGGAAGTCTGGAAAGAAAAGGTGTTTCGCTTCGACGCCACCTGCAGTCAAAGAAAGTAACAAGGTGTTGATGGTGACTGAGAAGATATGATGTGTATGGTGAGGCAGGGATTGATATTGATTTATATGTGGGACTTAATGTCCCAAAACCACCGTATGATTATGAGAGACGCCGTACTGAAGGGCTCCGGGAATTTCGACCACCTGGGGTTCCTTAACGTGCACCCAAATCTGAGCACACGGACCTACAAAATTTCCGCCTCCATCGGAAATGCAGCCGCCACAGCCGGGATTCGATCCCTGCGATCTGCGGGTCCGCAGCCGAGTACTTTAGCCACTTGAGCACGGCGGCGGGGCAAATGGGGCAGGGAGCGGGGATAGATGTGACTCCAAGAAATCGTATTGGCCCATAAGCTCCTGTCTGCTTCATGTCCCTAATTAGATCACGCACGATTGTAGCCCCTCTTGATTAAGTATAATACACATGACAAATGTCCATCATTCTCGTAATCATGTGACTGTGGTGTTGATTTTGAGGCCAAGGACAGTCAGGCTCATTTTCTTCTCCGTTGCTCGTTGATAATAGACAAGGTGTTTAAAGAAATGTGCCCACTATTATTGAAAAATTGTAGAAAAGGAAGTACCTGCGTGATACATGAGGCGTTCCTTTACTGAGGCAGAAGGCATCTTCAGATGCACACTAATACTAATTATGGTAGTAATTATAGAAATAATTAACTTTCCAAACAGTGGAAATAGGTGGTAGAGTCAAATGGGCAAATTCAAATCTGAGAAGGGTCCCTATAGCTGCTTATACATATAGCTACCGGAAAGATCGAGCATCACGCCCATCGAAAAGCGATGAAGGCCTTCCTGAAGTTTCTGCGATCGACCCGCCTCGTCGAACGTTTGTGAAGTTTTAGTGTGTTTGTGGGCTTTCGTTTTAGTCCCGCTGTCTTTGTCTCATTTCCTTTTGTTTACTTTTCTGTCTCCTATTTTTCTTTCCTCGGTGCAGTGTAGCAAACCAGACACTTGCTTTCTGGTAACCTCCCTGCCTTTTTTTATATCATATCTTTCCCTCTGAAAGGCGGCCACTGGTAATCACCGCGTGTTGATGAAATATGGCTAATTTAGCAGGCGGACCCGAAGCCGACGCAAAGAACAACCCTTCATGACGATGCTTTTTCCCTCGCATCAGGGGTGAAGGAAAAGCAAGTGTCATTAAGCTACCGTGCGGCAGTAAAGCACTGCCACGACCCGAACGAAGTACATATGTACATTGACGGTTGATAACGGCGAGGGAAACAGTGTCGTATGACCCGTCAGTGAGGGCGTTTTCGAAGTGAATGGTGGACGCACTGTTTGGTGCCTCGGTGGTTACTAGTGGCCACTGTTCAGTAGTTTTAAAGTAACTATGAACTATTTGCAGGAAGGACTCTGATTCGCCCATTTGACTCGACCGACTATTTCCAGTGGTTGAAAATTAATTTCCTTAATTTATATCATTACTGCCATAACTGTGTGTACGCAACTGAAGATGCTTTCTGCCCCAGTAAAAGTAATGCCGCTGGAAGCTGGCTGATACTTCCTTTCTGGTTTTTTTCAATAATAGTGGACACATTTCTTGAAACACCCTGTAATGGCCCTGAAAAAAACTTGTTCATCCAATTCAAATGCATATTGAGAGCAATTCCGCTGAACATTCATAACGACGTTTTTACCGATAGGTGGTTCATGTATATACTCTTTATTAGGTAACTATCAATGCTAGTCAGCAATATATTCGTAATATAACCCCGCAATAAATCATATCCGGTGTAAGAAGGACGGCGTTGAAGTAAAAAAAATGAATCTATGCAACCCGTGAGTAAAACAAGCAACGTCACTCTCATTTCAACGGTACGAGGAGTACTCGTAGAAAAACGCCATCCGTGAGAAATGTGCTCGTAAGCGAGTTGAATGATAATGCTCTTGAAATTCCTTCTCAATCAGAACTTTCACGATATCTTTACTTTGTCTCGCGTACAGGACATACGTGACGACCAGCATATTTATACCTATCTCTAGGTACTTTCTGCATAGAAAGAAAGAAACAACGGGAAGAGGACTACGCCTCCCTTTCGTCTACTTTCACCACTTTGTATATGCTTTTCCAAAGGTCACGATTGGTCTGGCTCACGTTTCTCTTCTCTGAAAAAGAAAACCCGGCCCCTGCATGCGCCGGACCTAAACGCTCGTTTTGTCTAGTTTTTATTCCTTTGTAAGTCGCCCAAAGTGAGTATAGTAGCATGGCAGCGCAGAAAAACTCGTGCAAATGCAAAATTTGCAGAGTTTTTGCGACTCTGTCTCTAAAAGTTCAGTAATCAGTCCACGCGCTGAAGTATTTTTCTTTTCATCGAAATGATGCATATCATGCTTCTACTCACCCATTTCAAGGTTTAACTGCTCGTTTTATTCATATCAAAATCGGCACCTACGTGTTTATTCACTACTAGTATCTCGCTTTTTGTTTCTCTTACTTTAATCCTATTTTGTTTGATGGTTTGAATACTAACATGCCATTCAGTTCTGTTGTGTTTTATTCAGTGATGTTTTCCTTTTGAATAATGGAAAGTCTTTTCACAAGTTGTGCTTGTTTTTTTAGCTTGTTTTACGTCATTATCTCACGCGTATACTCATCTGATGTTCATTGCCGTTCTATTCCTATTAAAATTATTAATATTTTCTCATTGTTATTCCTGTTAGGACTTGTATAGTAATTGACATTTAGTTCATGTTATTGTTTGTATGAAAATTGTACCAATTCATGTATGTATTCCTTTTATGCTCCCTTTACACAATTCCCTGTTGGGTCTGTAAGGTATTTTGAATAAATAAATAAATAAATAAATAAATAAATATATAATAATAAATAAATAAATAAATAAATAAGTTGGTACTTTTATGGCAGCATTGGCGATTCTCACTTAGCAAACAATATCTACACTACTTAAAAAAAATAAAAAAGGCACCAAATCACCAAATGTGCCATACAGTATACAGCACTACATGCGAAGACCAGTATAATCTCTTTGGTGAAGGCAAAGTACGGTCCAACACAACACAAGTGACAAATATTCAAGCCCAAGTTCAGGTTCACAAGTACACGTAAGATATGGTCCGCATGTCTCGACACACGCAGGAAAAATACGAACAACAAATATTTACACAATGTAAAGCATACGATCACAACATTATACGAATTAATACATAATATAATGTTACCATACATAGCCTTCATAGATTCATAGATTACTATACATAGCCTTCATAGATTACGAGAAGGCGTTTGATTCAGTAGAAATATCAGCCGTCATGCAGACACTGTGGAATCAGGGCGTAGATGAAATATATATAAACATTCTGGAAGAAATCTACAGGGGATCAACTGCTACCATAGTGCTTCATAAAGAAAGCAACAGAATACCAATAAAGAAGGGTGTAAGGCAGGGGGACACAATCTCCCCAATGCTATTCACTGCATGCTTACAGGACGTTTTCAGAAGCCTAGAATGGGAACAGTTAGGGATAAGAGTTAATGGAGAGTACCTCAGTAACCTGCGCTTCGCCGATGACATTGCATTGCTGAGTAACTCAGGGGACGAATTGCAACTCATGATTACGGAGTTAGACAAGGAGAGCAGAAAGGTGGGTCTTAAAATTAATCTGCAGAAAACGAAAGTAATGTACAACAACCTCGGAAAGGAGCAGCGCTTTGTGATAGGTAATAGTGCACTTGAAGTTGTAAAAGACTATGTCTACTTAGGGCAGGTAATAACCGCAGAGCCTAACCACGAGATTGAAGTAACTAGAAGAATAAGAATGGGGTGGAGCACATTCGGCAGGCACTCTCAAATTATGACAAGTAGATTGCCACTGTCCCTCAAGAGGAAGGTATATAACAGCTGTATCTTGCCGGTACTTAGCTACGGAGCAGAAACCTGGAGACTCACAAAGAGGGTTCAGCTTAAATTGAAGACGACGCAGCGAGCAATGGAAAGAAAAATGGTAGGTGTAATCTTAAGAGACAAGAAGAGAGCAGAGTGGATTAGGGGACAAACGGGAGTTAAGGATATCATAGCTGCAATAAAGAAGAGGAAATGGACATGGGCCGGGCATGTAGCACGTAGACAGGATAACCGCTGGTCATTAAGGGTCACCAACTGGATTCCCAGAGAAGGAAAGCGGGGTAGGGGGAGACAGAAGGTTAGGTGGGCAGATGAGATTAAGATGTTTGCGGGTATAAATTGGCAACAGCAAGCACAGGACCGGGTTAACTGGCGGAACATGGGAGAGGCCTTTGTCCTGCAGTGGACGTAGACAGACTGATGATGATGATGATGATAATGTTACCAATGTTTCTTTCATGATACAGTTCACCTTAATATCTCTGTAAAATATTTCTGTATTCGAGGCGCTTCCCCAAGGCGGCGAGCACCCTTTTCTGATGTCTCTCTGATGTCCATAAAAAAAAGTACTCTTTACACGGAAAGAATTCCACGCTGAAAAAAAGTTGGAGGCTCTATACTCGACTGCCTGCAACGTACCAACCAATCTACATATATATCTTGTAACGTGGTTATACCGGGTAATACCATGTCTGTGATCTGCTGGCTCTTTGACGAACTCTTCGAGCGCTCTCAAAAGTCGCACAGCTCTTTCCAACCGGAAAGACGAGGCACGTAGCGGGACTCCCCGCTTCTCAATGGAATCGTGTTGGCCCGCCCTCGGTCTGGGTGGCGAAATACGCGCGCTTGTCGTTCGGCTCGTTATACGCGCCTTTTGTCGCGGCGAGCGTGTCCGTCCGAGTGTCGCGACATGCTCAGCGCTGGCGCAATTCTTGCGCTCGATCGTCCCTACGGAATGACAAGGCCAATGCGCAGCCTCGATTCGAGGCAGTGTAGTTGCGATGTGAATACAGCGGGAGACAAAAAATTTTCAAAGACTTTCTGCCGATGCAAAGTCGTTGTCCTCCTGTACATGTAACCTAACCTAACCTAACCTAACCTAACCTAACCTAACCTAAGAACCAGCGCCGCCCACACGACCCGTCAAACACAATCTCAAGAGAACGCCAGACGTCTGGTCAGGGACGTTCTAAAGATCAGATGTCATTCTCAGTGCAGCAGCGTTAACTAACGCGCCAAGCGTTACAAACAAGACGTTGTGCATCGGACTCCGCCATTCATCTTCGTCTTTCGACGCAGAATAGACAACAGGTTATTTGATGACACGGTAATGAACTATTCTGAAAATCTTTATTCAGGTTCATTAACATTGGTTAGAGCATTCATGCTAGTTTTCTTAACGTTTATTTATCAACCGTGTAGCCTCCACAGAATCAAGAGAACGTCCAAAGTACCAGCTAAATTGGTTCTGCCCTAAACGCGACTTCGATTGCAAAAGCGATTCGTCGCAACCAAACCGCTACAAGTTACGGCTAAACGCTTCATATCTATAGTTGTGCTGTCTGTTCGAAAAGTCTGAAAGGGAAGAGGAAAACATGGCGCAATTAGCTGGCATCTGTAGCCTGAAGGAAAAAAAATATAAAAAAACATGGCGTAAGCCGTACTTTTTTTTTGAGCCTGGACTTGTGCACATTGAAATGTGCTCTGGCGCACATGTTAGAGTGAGCACATGTATGTACAAATGCTCAGCTGCGGGGATGTACGCTCTCCCACCGATTGCAGAAGCACGTGACAGTGTCACGGAAAGTGAACGAAACACGGCTGTGACTAAGGATGCACTAAATCTACAGTACATTACGATGTTTAGCGTGTTCTTGCACAACGACAGCGCATGCGCATATACCGTAAGGTGAACACACGACAGCTGCGAATTTCGAACGGCCTCCACTGTGTAGAAACACGTGATAGTGTCACGGAAAGCTAACGATACACGGCTATGACTTAGAATGCACTATATCTGCAGTACATTACGATGTTTAGCGTGTTCTTGGACAACGACAGCGTAGGCGTATATACCGTAAGGTGAACACAGGACAGCTCCGAATTTCGAACGGCCTCCACCGTTAATATTGCAGCATCACCACTCACTTTTCGCGCCACCTGTGCGAGAAAACTCTGGGCAGCACTACAGCGTGTACACGAGTGTAGAAGCATATAGGAAGAAAAATAGAGGGGAAAAAAGGCAAGGAGGTTAACCAGCCTATAGGCAGCCCGTTTGCTACCCTGCGCATGGGAGAGGGACGGGGGAGATGAAAGAGAGCAGAGAGGGAAGAGAGAAACAGCACATTCGGCAGCACACGCGCGCACACTCAGTCATAGTCCCAGTCTTGTCTTTCGCGGTGTGTGACATGGCTGTTACAGTCGCTTGTTCAAGTCGGTGTCGCGTAGGAATTTCAACAGAGCTTTCGTCGCCTTCTGTTGCAGTGTCTTCTCTCGGGCACTCCACAGAATAGTGTCCACAGACATTTGGCTGTTGTCGATGCGCGCAAAAGCAGACGCCAGTGACTGTCTCTGGATTTCATACAATGGACAGTCACACAGGATGTGGTGTAGCGTCTCTTCGCAATGACAGGCATCGCAGAGAGCGTTGTCGGCCATTCCTATGACAAAGGAGTAAGATTTTGTAAATGCCACTCCTAGCCATAAGCGATGAAGAAGGGTGGCTTCTCTTCGGTCGAGTCCAGTGGGCATGCGGAGAGCCATCAAAGAGGACAGGTGGTGTAGAAGCATATAGGCGTGTGCATGAGAGGAGGGGGGAGGGTGGCCATCGTTTCCCTTTATTCACCTGAAATGGCAAGGGGGCGTGAAGTCTGCTCCATACAGTAACTTAAAACTTAATTGAGAGGGGGGGGGCGGGGGGGGGGGGGGCTAGGATAAACGTTCATCTCCCTGACGGGGAGCTTTACGCATGCCCTTGAGTAGAAGCTTGCGTAAGTACGGATATCTTCACAGCAAATTGTAGCTCCGTCGCTCACGATGTTTGGTTGTTCGAAGTAACGAAACACACAGCACCGGCTCTTTAGTTGAATGTATCGGACTTTTCATTGAATGTGTTGCATATATAATAGAGCACTTCATTGTTCCTGTGCGTGGTACGCTCTTCAAGAGGCCGGGAACTCAGTTTTGTGACTACACATTTACAGTTGTCAACCATGACACAAGGAAACCGAGGCGCATTCTTCTTTGCGATTGGCACAGCTGGCCTTAGCTTTTATATATATATATATATATATATATATATATATATATATATATATATATATATATATATATATATATAGATAGATAGATAGATAGATAGATAACTAAGCCTTCTGTAGTCTCAGCGCGGCTGATTGCAATGACATTGGTTTGCTCAAGAACAAGATGCATTAGCACAGGAGAAACAGAGCTTAACGCAAGCGCGGCTTAAGGTCAATATTAGCAGAAATTGCGACACAAGTGATGCCAGGCCCGCCAAGCTCCTGTGTGTTTCCGCTGACGGTGACAAAACAGAGCCTACGGAACGACAAGATATTCGCATGTGGCGCGGTATGCATACAGATAGATGCAGTTTTATTTTTAAAAGCTTTCGTGCTTGCTCTAGGAACACGGTACTTGGCTCAATTTGCTTAGCTTAGTTTTATACACCTACTTGTTGCTGTGCCTGCACTGATGTCGCCTACTTTCAGCGTGTGCTAAACAACGCTAGCTGAAAACTAAGGCTTAGACGCTTTTACAAATACGACCATACAGGTGGAGATAACATAAAGAATTGCATGTTGCATTGAGAATCGCATTTCTTGTCAAAACGATTCGGTGACCAGTTGATTCATCTATAGGGGCCAGTTGAATAGCTGATTTGCTAAGCTTAACGTCGTAAAACTACACTGACCCTGAAGACGTGCCGTTTGGGGCAGGGCTTTTGACTACTCGAACTTCGGGCTATTTCGAAACACTAAACATTTATTCAAGCCAAGAGCACCAGTAATTTTTTTCTTGCGTTGTTGACCCTATAAACACACAGCCGCCACCACCAGTTACCGAACTCATCGGACTGTTTCCAGCAGGAGAAGACAGTAGCTGTTGCGGTAAGTTCAATGCAATCAGCTGGCTGCCTAAAGCAAAAGTGGTGGTTTCTGTCGTCAGGGGGGTGCGCGTGAGGAGCACGTTGGCAGAGATATTGGCGCAGCGTGTTATTGTTCGCATTAATCTGCCTCGGCCATCTAACACGTACACAACACGAACATGTCGTAACGGCCACGGGCCTCTGTAGGGGTACAGAGTAAATGTATTACGCTATACGTGAGCACTGCAGAAAGCCTTTCTACGACAGGGACACGCGGATACGGGTCTTATCGCTTCGCTCGCAACATACCACAAAACGCGGGTGTACGTGGTGGTGGTGAGTTACGCGTCGCACTGTGCAACACCGAGGTTCCACGTGCTCGTCGCGACGCATTCACGCCTCCTTATCGATGCATCTTGAACCCGTACGAGCCCACGTGGCATCGGTGCACTGTCGTGCTCGCGACGCGCTTCGCTTGTCAGAACTCGGTGCTGAATAAATTTTGAGCATCATTGGGAAAGCCATTGATTGATTGATTGATTGATTGATTGATTGATTGATTGATTGATTGATTGATTGATGTGTGGGGTTTAACGTCCCTAAACCACCATATGATTATGAAAGACGCCGTAGTGGAGGGCTCCGGAAATTTCGACCACCTGGGGTTCTTCATCAACATCATCATCATCATCATCATCATCATCATCAGCAGCAGCAGCAGCAGCAGCAGCAGCAGCAGCAGCCTGACTACGTCCACTGCAGGACAAAAGCCTCTGTGCTCAGATTTGGGTGCACGTTAAAGAACCCCAGGTGGTCAAAATTTCCGAAGCCCTCCACTACGGCGTCTCTCATAATCATATGGTGGTTTTGGGACGTTAAACCCCACAAATCAATCAATCAGGACAAAAGCCTCTCCCATGTTCCGCCAGTTAACCCGGTTCTTCAACGTGCACCCTAATCTGAGCACACGGGCCCACAGCGTTCCCGCCCTTTCGAAAATGCAGCCGCCGCAGCCGGGATTCGATCCCGCTACCTGCGGATCGGCAGCCGAGTACCTTAGCTACTAGACCACCGCGGCAGGGCTATTGGAAAAGCCAGGCTGCGTATTCATCATACGCTCCCGGGCATCAAGCTTCGACAAGTGGCTTCCGTAACTTTACAGTAACACTACTGTAACAAGCAGGAAATTCCTGTGCTAGAGAGTTACTCAAGAACTGATCTACCTCCACGTCATCTGTGTTTCTAATCAGTCATTCGCATATGCTTTTTCTGACCACGCACTTATTCCCCAACAATTTATTTCTGGAGCCAGGAGGCGCCAGAAATGTGCGATTAAAATGTTTCATCTCAGGTGGTGCTGGGGTGTGTTCTTAAAATGCAAGCACTATATAACGATTCAATTCTGTGAGATAATGCACACTCTGCTATATATACGCCTGTGAAAAAGTGATATCGAGGTGCCGTTCTTGATGCAGCCACAATCATGTCCTCAAAAAAGAATTAGATTTCAGAACGGAAATAACCATTGGCCAACAAAGAAAATCTCATTGGCTGAGTCCGATCACGCCGTTTATTCGATAATTGGGGCTTATGTACAACTATAACTTATTACGAGTTGATCCGTTTGGTTTACAACATCCCAAAGTGGCCATGACTCTGTGGTCTGGTTTTGTTTTGAACGTCAAGACTTCTTTAACTCCTACCTGAATGCATACGAGAGTCTTTTGCATTCTGTCCGCATCAATGAGTGCCCGCCATGCCAGCAACTGAACCGACGACTCTGTCTTCAGCAGCCAGGGACGTGGCTAAGCAGGGGTGGGAAGTTCAAACCCCCTGAATATATTCAGTTTTGCTTGCGTATAATACACGCACGCATACAAACATACGCACGAACATACATAAAGTATGGTTTAACACCCCCCTCCCACCAAAAAAAAAAAAACCAAATCTGGCCAAGCCCACGTCAGAAACAGGAAGCCATTGCTGTTGAGCGATTGCAGCGAGTGAGGGACGAGAAGTATAGGCGGTGACAGGCGTTCCACAAAGGCTGGCATTTTTTAACTACATTTTAACCTCCCTGCCTTCTCCCTTTTGTTGCTTCTAACAACATTTTGGTGTGGACGAGGGAGAATGCACAATAAAGTCAACTTTTTCGTTTTCATGGCGAAATGGAGCAGAAAAAGAATCACGTTTCAGTACTCAATGTACCTATGTACAGTGTACTCCATGCACAAGTCACCTGATTAAGGTCGGCAAAAGTTGTCCACGGAAAGCGTATATTTAATTAATCTACACAATCACGTTGATCCCCCTCGTAACACTTGGATCATAGCAAAAAAGTGCGGCGTAACTCGCTAACTAGTTCGCATGTGTTTCTCATAACGTGTTGGGTCTGTCGGAATTTCTTTATTTGCACGTGATTCGGACACCGCACGCTTATTCGGCAATTGTTAACGAATAGTGGCGCAATGACCAACCGAGAGCCAGCTACGCGTGCAACGATTTTGCTCTCGCAACCCGCTGCACGAGTTGTCATGGCTTCTTCAGGGCTGCGCCGTTTTATCACGAACGAGTAGGTGTATCGTTCGGTGTGCACATCTCAACCAGACGTGCGGGACGGTTTCCGGCACTCGCTCGGGCGTAGTCGGCAAACGTTTGTGTGACGGGAAGCACCTACAATAATTGTGACATGACGAAATAAGAAGAAGAAAAAAGACTAACTGCATGACTTCAGCATGGGGTGTTTATGAAATTTTACGCTGACGATTAAATTCTACTTCCTGGTTAAAGAAAACGTTTCCGATGGAGGCGGAAATGTTGTAGGCCCGTGTACTCAGATTTGGGTGCACGCTAAAAGAACCCCAGGTGGTCAAAATTTCCGGAGCCCTCCACTACGGCGTCTCTCATAATCAAATGGTCGTTTTGGGACGTTAAACCCCACATATCAATCAATCATGGTTAAAGAAAACGAAAAGAAATAAAGCCTGTGCGTGTTAGGCTAGGAGATATCAACGTGACAAACAGGTCGTTGTGCGTTCAGTACAACCGTAGAAGTGTGGTAATGATAATAGTATCTGGGGTTTCACGTTCCTAAGCAACGATGTTAATATGAGGAAGGACTCCAGAAATTAGAACCGTCTGGTACTCTTTATCGAGCACTGACATGGCACAGTACATGGACCTCTGCCCTTTCGCCTCCATCGAAGCATGACCACCGCAGCCAGAATCGAACCCACGAATTTCAGTTCAGCAGCCGAACACCATAGACATTGATTGCTCGACTGCGGTGGACCCATATATAAGCATGGTGTGTCACAAAACGGAGCAGCTGCTTTCCGGGCATATCAGACCTACTGACTGCCAGTTGGGTAATCAAACTGGAGTAATTAGAATACATATCTGGTTTGCACAGACATACCCTTCATACTTTCTTCATTTATTTGTACTTCGAAGAGTATCGCTATCTACCAAGGTGCACGTACAGTCGTGAGCAAGCTTAACGCGAACGCACCGACACGTAACCTGGAATGCTTGGACTGTTGCTATGGGCGAAGCGCTGGGCGCTGTTGCCGAGGCAATGCTTCGCTATGCTTTGATTGTATGTCGGCATGCACAGGTAATAACATCTCGGACATAGAGCCCACGTATACACGGCGCTAGCGACGATCAAACTGTTCCAGGACACGCTGTGGAGCACTCGTGTTAATGTGGCTGACGTACACTGTACACCTCTCTGTGATGGTTGTCCAGATCTGGTGGCTATATCATTGACATCAAATCATTGGATTCGACGCCAATCGGATCTGTGTAAAAGTGTATCTTTAACTTTGTTACTTTTCATAATAAAAACCTGATTAAGATCCTGAGCTTTACAGCCATGTAGGCTCACCTTATGTTGGCGAGTCTACATGTACTCAGCAAGCTCACTTTATACGTGCCATGAGCCGGTGTTTAGATGAACAAAGCTAAAAGAAAAAAAACGAAATATCCCGATAGAGGTGTCGGGTAAACGCTTCGTGACATGATTCGAAAAAATTCCGAGCACGCAGCGCATTTGGGCCACTCGATAGTGGTACCCTTCCGTATATGAACGGGCGTGCCACAAAGCTCTGATGTAGCTACGGACACAGCTGCGCAGACACCTTGCCGTTGGACTCATCGTTGGAATCCTAAAAAAAACTTAAAAACTTCAAAAACACTTGTGCGCGAAATCTGGCTGACTTGCTTGGCCGACCTGCTTGACAGCAAACATATTTGTCCCTCAGCGTTCTCCATGCTGAGCAACAGGTCGCAGATGGAATGCACAGTCATAATTCTACTCGCACTAACAATAACAAGGTGACAGGAACAACATTTGTAGAGCTTGAAGAGGACGCGTCCTTGAATTCAGCCTCCAAATACCGTGCGATCCGACGGGCAGACAGCACGCTGGAAGAATTTATCGCCGTCTCCCATGAACGTAACTGTCAGTTATCTTTTCTTTTTTGAAATGGTATTAGTTCACTTGTACCACGTATTTGTGACTGCCTTTCTCACGCTACGCGTTTTTTTTTCATGTCCCCACTCATATTTTGAAACTAACTTTCCTTGGTCATTGCGATCTTCTACAACTCTAGCCACAACGACACCTGTGATTCGTGCGCAAGGAAATGTGCGGATTATTTCTATCCACCCAATCTCACAGTAAATAACAAAAGAATATTGCTGTAGATAACCCTAAGTGGAGTTCCGACAACTTCTGACCAGATGATGGCAAAATAAAACGCAGTTTTCGATTGTTTGAACACATCTTGCGATGTCCGGGTTTGAATCTGCTTTGTCTAGGTGGTATTCTTGAGGTAATCATGCAGCGTGTGCGTATGCGATTATTATTTCAATTTCAATTATTTTTATAAATTTCAATTAATTTTGTATAAGCGCTCTTCAGCCACTTATGCCTTGCGCATAGGTGCGGTTGCTTTCAATTAATCAGAAGACTCATTAAGTCTCTCCAGCATCGTATATTGGCGCTGTTAATAAAATGAATATTAATAAAAAAAATCTCTAGAAGGCTCGATGCGTCCTCCTTGAATTTGTTCTTTATTTCTTCTTGATTAAAAATTTTTAATGTAGTGCTATCTTAAGGAACGCTTAATAAAGCATAGTTTAGCATCTCCGTGAAGGAAACTTGAAAATAAAATAAAAATATGTATATTACGGGAAATATCTTCATACAAATGCTCCCAATTCATCATCTACTACCTCTCTATCACTTTTCTGAAATAAAATATATACTCGTTGTAACTTTGTATACTCTTATCTCATTGGAATGGGCAGCTCTTCTACATGCACTTACTGCAGCTGCGAAGAAACCATCGCGCACCTTCTGTGTGAGTGCACCCATTTCAACGCGCAAAGACAAGAACTGACAGCAGCTCTGGATAGACTGGATGATCGGCCTTTGTCAGAACAAATGATTCTGGGTCATTGGCCGAGCCCATCTTCAGCCCAGAAGGCTTTGAAAGCTTTGCTGCGCTTTTTTGCGGACAACTGGCCTCAGAGACAGACTTTATTGTCTTATACTCTTTAATGTTGCCTTTCCTCTGTCGAATTTTTTGTAATTTATCTCTTTCTTCACAACACTTCTTTTTAACAACTTTTATTCCCCTCACCCTTTTGATGAAAATTTCACTGGAATTTTGTTCAGTTTTTGAATTAGTTACGTTAGATATTGTATAAAGATTACGGGAGAAGTGTGCATGCAGGGGCGTAGCCGGAAGGCGGGGATGTTGGGGCTTCAAACTACCACGGAAATTTTTCAGTTTTGATTGAGTGTAACTGTACCCCCCTAGACTGCCCCCCCCCCCCCGAAAAACATTTCTGACTTCACTCCTGGAAGCGTCTTCTGTTCATGACATGCACAATACACGTTCAATTCAACGGAATCACGAAGGTAAACAAGCGAAATTCCGAACTTTTTTGCCACTGTCTGGTCTATAATATAGAGAAGAGGAGGAGGAGAAGGAATAAATGAGGAAGGACAGGGAGGGAAGAGAAGAGAAGAAAAATATCAGAAAGGTAGGGAGGTTAATTCTGGAAGGATCTTGGAAGCATTACCTTCACGTATTTCAGCGCAGAAAGCCACGCGAGCCCTTCGACTTTTCTTGAGGGCAACGTCACTGTGTGACTGCCTGTGAAATTTGAACTGTGTGTGTGGTGTGCGTGTTATGTGCAACGAGTATCTCCTGGTTTCATAACAACCGTAAGCTTATGATAATACAGCTGCAAAAATATGTGTTTGAGCTTGTTAGCTATAGGTAAGTATACTGCGCAAAAACCTCATACGTAGCATTGTCTGAACATCGCCACGAAGGAAAAAAAAAGTAAAGAAAGAAAGCCATGCAGTGCCTTGCATCAATGCTTTCGCCAGAATGAACACAATGACAGTGACTCACCCCAATGTCAGGGTTAATGACAATAACACGAAAATGGTTCGTAACAATGCTTTATATGCGTGCGTGTAAACAGGTGAACCTTCTGCAGTGAACGAGAAGCAGGGACGAAAGAAGGTGTATGCTTTAGTTATTTATTTCGCATGTCATCCAACGAAAGGAAGAGGATTCAAAACCGAGAAAGGTGCTGGTGATTCACGGTCAGCACTTTGCTGTGAGAAGAAATGGCTGCGTAACGTGAATGTGAAGGTGAAATGTGCATCGTGTGTGGGTACACATTTCCTTGTTTTGGCGGGCAGCATTAATGTAGGCGCAATGAGTGTGTAGCTTAAGGCACGAAGACTGCACTGTGGTAATCATGCATATCTTTATGGAAAAAGAAAAAAAAACAAAAGGAAGAAAGAAGACAGCTTTGGTTTATCAGAAACATCTCTGCATGGTCATTGGCCAATCAGACACGGGGCAAGGGTCTCCAGTGTACACTATACGTTGAGGCTGGTCGTTGTTGCTAATCCTGTACTTACGAAAGTATATTTCTTCTTTGTATTCAAATACAACGAAGGGAAAACAAAGAGAAAAGCAAGAGAGAGAGAGGTAGGTATGGTAACTAAGCCCGGCAAGAAACGCATCAGTTCAGGCACGGTCACTACATATTCGCGTTAAACGTGGATGTTCCTCCTACATTACATTCACTCTCCATAAAGCGGAAGTATTGTGCATACTGACGTGCACAGCAGACGGCACGACTGTTGTATAATTGCTTAGAGAGAGCACAACCTTGGCAACAATGATTAAATGCAAACGCCTGGAAGTGGCTTGACGAAGTTGGCACGCGCAATGATGAAAGACCGCTGGGTCAACGTGGCGTCTGCATGATGCTCCGCTGTCGAACGACGCGACACCAGTACTTCGCCATTCTTGCCGCCGTATTCACAAACGCTCGTCGACTCGACTTTCACCCTTCACTTGACAGAGTTGATCACTGCGCCACCGCTCGGTTCAAAATGACGCTGCGCTGCTGAAGAATCGCAGCAGATTATTGCTTATATGTAGTTACTTTCCGTGCCTAGAGACGGCGCTCCCGTCGACTTTCTTAAGTGAAGATGAAACTTTGAGTGAAGGGACGTCCTAGAATACGGGTGTTGGATTCGTAGACGATTCGGAGGTATACGTGCACGGACGCGTCGGTTATAGCTGCCGTTCGTGCCATCGGCCTCTTACTCGGTAGTGGCGTTCTCGTCGCGTGCGCGGGCGTGTCGTATTTCTGTGGATCACGAAGAATGGCCATTGTTCCTGCCGAAATCCCGCGGCGAAGAGGCGCGATGCACGGGGCAACACTCGTGGCACGCCTGTTGCCGTCTCTATCGAGTCGTCCGTCGACGCAGAGTATAGTCGGGCTTCTCCTGTCTCCATGCGACCGGCGGCAATTCCAGTACAGCAGAGAGAATAGGATGCTGCCGGAAAGTCCCGTATTGCCGTTTCGAAAACAAAGCTCCGAATGCGCTGTACCGTGCCGTTCTGACAGATGCGGGCCTCTTGTTTGTCTTGATAGAAGCGTGAGCGCCTATAGCATCAACTTAGGTTGCGACGATTGTGGGGAATCACAGAAGTCGATTATGGTGAAGCTCAGTTGAGCAGCACGGAAGCGCGACGTTTCTTGCTCACCCTCGCTTTTATTTCATTTCTCCGCGGAGATGTCGGGCCCTCTTCGCCTTAACCATATGAGTCCTGCACGTGCTTACAAAACTCTGGATTCGTATTCATAAAAAAAAGGCTTACGTCTAAAATGTTTTTAACGAAAACTTCTAACGAATGCTGCATGGTGCTGAAAACTTCGGGAAAAGTGCACTACGGATATTGTAAAAAATACACAGTCGTCAATTTCTTGTTGATGTAGAAAGGCAGTTCGCCTTTATGCGTCTCACTATGCTTTTCATACACATCATCCCTTGACCACGGTGTGATAATCATCTTTCTACTGAATTGTTTCTCCGAGTACGCGTTAATTTCAGCGTAATTCAATTACGCGAACTGAAAGAATCCTTGTTTCTAAACTACTAAAATCTGCGGCAGAATTCACTGAACTAAACTTTCGTAAGTGCGTTTTCTCGTTGGTCATTCGGGTTCGGTAATGAGAAGCTCCACATCGTGATTGGCAGGAATATTTTTTGACAAAAATTGTCTTCGTAGGACAATTTTGTGATTACAGGCCTTGCTTTATTTACCGGCGAGCGATTTTGACAAATGTTTTCTGCTATATTACGAAAAATAGTGCTGCACTACTCTCTGCAGATCAGTGACGATAGCCCTAGAACATCGACACGTGCCTTCCTTTCTTCGCAACATCCTCGTGTGAATGAACGAAATGTCAGATGACGGGTGAACGAAACATGAGCGCGAGCGAATCGTTGAAGTCTTGCCGAGCGCTGCGGGAAGCAGGTCAAGCAAGGCGCGCATAAGGGGACACAGTGGAAAGGGAGGGCATGCATGTGGCCGTAAGAATGTAAGTGCGTGTCCACTAATCGCGCGTTGACGATGGTGCATGCGTTTGCGCATTTCATTCCAGCGCATCCAATCATTCACTCTCGTCAAAACCCATTCCTCGAGATGACCTGGTAAGCGATGACGCCCGTGAAGCGAGACGCGAATTAAAGGTTGTGCCCTCGAAGAACAACAAATCATGGAGACTGCGCTGCACGCAAATCAGCCGAAACCACCACGCTAAATCAATGTACGATATCTTCTTATCTGACAGCGTACCTTCTCACATCGCATACATTGGTGACTGGACAGTTGGCGACGCATGATCTCCTGCAGACATGCCGACGTCGACTGGTTCCATGATTAGGTCGAGCGGACGAATTAGAGCTTTCTTGCGTCTCTCGTGCGTCATGCGCGGTCGCGTTTCTTTCGTAAGTTGCAATATTGCGAGCGCACGTGAATCGGCGCAAGATGGCACAATGCTTTTCAGTGATCGGTTCCTAGCTTTTAACTGAGTGTGAATATTCGTGCCTTGCGGCAGAATGTTTAACGAGTATACGAGCTTATTCGTTCGTGCTTTCTAACCGGACACACCTTTTGTTGATTGCGGCGAACGCAGGAATTACACAAATATGCGGAGCATAAATAATTTTTATATTGCTGCAATGTGAACGGCACTGTACACAACGACTAGATGAAACTTGTTTGACGTAAATGGCATCTGAAATAACACAAGTGACTGTAGTTTTGTGTTTCATTTGTTAGGCTAATGGTCTGTATCTGCGTGAATAGTTAGGAGAATCGCTTTCGTACACGTTCAAAAATGAATGTACGAGCAAATACGTTTCCCATTCGTCTCTCTTTCTCTCTCTCTCTCATTTTGTTCTCGGCGGCTTATTACAAGGAGTTCTAGAAGCATTATAACGAGAATGCGAAGCCCAGCGTATTTTAGTGGCAGCACTTATCCCCCCGCATGACGCGAAAGGTGGGACCTCACACCAGCTTCTACTAAAGATTCGCCCATCAGTTTATCTTGTCCCAGTTTCTTTCATCTCGTTCGTGCACGTGTAAGAAGTATCCGAGTGCGTCTTTCCACTGCGTAAGCGATAGCGGGCCACTCAGCTTGATAGGCGAACGATCCCGTGTGCCTCGACAAAGATATCGATCGAGTGCTCGTGACGCGATGTGGAGAATATTGGCAACCGTCGATGGCGACGCTTTGTGGAAGTGATTGCTACGCGTATTCGCCGCATGAGATATCGGACGGGTGAAGAGCGGGCAAGGGAGGCTGGAGACGGGGGCCAGCATGCAGACGCGATGTAATAGATGGAAGAATGAACAAATTACTTCCTCGGTCTCTGACATAGCCCCGCCGCGGTGGTCTAGTGGCTAAGGTACTCGGCTGCTGACCCGCAGGTTGCGGGTTCGTATCCCGGCTGCAGCGGCTGCATTTCCGATGGAGGCGGAAATGTTGTAGGCCCGTGTGCTCAGATTTGGGTGCACGTTAAAGAACCCCAGGTGTTCTAAATTTCCGGAGCCCTCCACTACGGCGTCTCTCATAATCATATAGTGGTTTTGGGACGTTAAACCCGACATATCAATCAATCGGTCTCTGACATAGCCATGAGCCGGCCGAACTTGCCGATGAGGATGCTCTGTCTGGGTGAACTCTGTGAAGATTAGAAAGGGGGTCAACTTGTAGCGTATAGTGCTCGTTTATGTGTATGGCACTACCCTTCATGATACTGCCTCATTTTTCATCATTTTTAAATGTGAAGCATTTCTTTGCACACTGCAAGCACTTTTGGCTTCCATCCATCCATCCATCCATCCATCCATCCATCCATCCATCCATCCATCCATCCATCCATCCATCCATCCATCCATCCATCCATCCATCCATCCATCCATCCATCCCATCCATCCATCCATCCATCCGTCCGTCCGTCCGTCCGTCCGTCCCGTCCGTCCGTCGTCCGTCCGTCCATCTATCCATCCTTCCATCCATCCATCCATCCATCCATCCATCCATCCATCCATCCATCCATCCATCCATCCATCCATCCATCCTCCATCCATCTATCCATCTATCTAGCCGCTTACGACTGGGGGCTCTCGTAATCACCCCCTTGGCGCCAACGAAAATTAATGTGAGAGTAATATGGTTTGACAAATATGACACGCTAGTCTAGACTTGAATAATGTCACAATCCCGTCGCGTATACATCGTCAAACGCTTCCCGGTAAACAGGGGCACATACCTGCAGGTGGGTATGTGCCACAGGTTTTTGAAACTTGGTATCAACCGAGGAACGACGAAAACGCACACGGGTAATTTAGCGCGTTAATGCGTAAGGAAAAGCTAACATCAACAGGGTTGACTCAACGAATGCATACAATAAACATTATGGCCTCAGCAGGAGCCAAACCCCAGCAATCTGCGTGGCAATTAAGTATTCTATCACTGAGCCACGCCCGGTCCAGGGCTACTTTTCTAATAGAGCATATTGTTTGTGAAAGGTCAATTGAGATTGCAGTGCTGGGGTCACCTTTCCTTCGTCAATTACAGCATGCAGGGTCCCCTTGCCTCCGCATGCTTCGCCTAATGTCGATCCCCAAGATACGCGGAATCTGCTGATTCGCGCATGTAATAAATAAATAAATAAATAAATAAATAAATAAATAAATAACACATGTCATTACTGTAATTACTAGTATTTAATGCTATTATTATTATTATTATTATTATTATTATTATTATTATTATTCTTTCTTCAGGAAGGCTTCTACATAGTTGTGTATATTCCCCTTTATTTTTCACTCTCATTCAGTCATTCTCATCTTGCATTTTTATTTTTCCCGTTTTGCGCTAATTTCTTTTTTTCTGTGCGTTTTCACTCTTTTTGTTTCTTTCCTTTTTCTGAAAACTTTCTGTAGTGTATTGTTCATCTTTATTGTTTATTTTGTTGCGCGCGCCTGCACTAAGACCTCATGATTGCTATGGGGCACGTTAAATAAATAAATAATTGATTGATTGATTGATTGATTTATGTCATTTACCTTCTACGCACTCTTATAAGCTTGCGTGCATGCGCGTGTGCGGGACTTCGTGGCATTGCTGGTATAATTTTTTTTTTCAACATAAAGGTTGGAGACATTTCGCAGGCCATGCACCGCATCAAATCGCCGAGCTCCTGATCTCATACTTTTTTACCACAAAGAGGTCTAAAACATGCCTGAAAAATCCAGCCGTTGAAGCAGCCAACGGCCAAGCAAGACGGAGCGGACCTGGCCGGCAAATGAATGCTAATCTGGGCGTGAATCACGCGCACGGTCACAACCGCTTTCAGTGCAACTACTACGGACATGCGACCCCAGCGGGAAGCATGGACTCTGTCATTATACGGGGGCACGCTTTTAAAAGAGCGAGGCCCGCTTTTGCGCGTCGCCAATTTCGTACGTACGAGATTGATTGATTGATATGTGGGGTTTAACGTCCCAAAACCACTATATGATTATGAGAGACGCCGTAGTGGAGGGCTCCGGAAATTTAGACCACCTGGGGTTCTTTAACGTGCACCCAAATCTGAGAACACGGGCCTACAACATTTCCGCCTCCATCGAAAATGCAGCCGCCGCAGCCGGGATTCGAACCCGCGCCCTGCGGGTCAGCAGCCGAGTACCTTAGCCACTAGACCACCGCGGCGGGGCTCGTACGTACGAGAAGCTGCGCGCTTATGCACACATCGTGCTATAGTGGTGTTAGCGCGTGTTCTGATATAGCTCATGACAGCCTGCAGAGATACCTGCAAGGCTACGTCGGCGAAGAAGGAGGAGGCGGAGGAGGGTACTTCGCCTGTTTTGAGTAGCCTCGTATTTGAAAGCTTCAGGTTTTCTACATATACACATGGTTCACTGGGCCTTATATGTATACTTTCGCATCCCCCTCGATTATTGTCTAATGGTGGTGCCTCATTGCTTCCGGCGGATACGTAGGAACGTGACCGGTTTCTCAAACTGGTGCTTCGATCGGGTCGCTGTACAGATTTCACTTATCCCCCGCCGTACGCGGCTGAATTGGGCGCCACTGCCTCCGCACTTGCGCACGCGCCCGCCTGATAGAAATTGTTCGGTAGCCCCGGTTGATGGGAAGAAAGGAGGAAGAAAAAACAACTGATGAATGGCAGCCGTCAAGCGATATAGAACTCTAATGGAGTCGGCCTCACGCGTTGCTCGGCACGACTCTTTTGTGAATTCGCATGTTTGCCGGTCTCTTAATCAACATCGAATAGCTGCTGCTGTTAATGTGTAAAGTGTAGAAAGCGAATTATTTACGTGCGTGGGAGACATCGCTGCGTATAGCAGGAGTGTTTGACGTTCGAGAAAGAAAAATAGAACGCTACGGCATATTGGACCGGTATTTAAATTCATGTTTACAAGCTATCCTAACCCGGAAGTCCAGACTGAGAGATTCAACTATAGTAAAATTTATTTTGCGGACGTTTAGTTTTAAGTTCTATGACTTCATTAAAATCGATAAATGAGTCAGTATCACAATGCCGACAAGGTGTTTAATTACAATTGTATCACGTGAAGTTTTTAAAGCTTGTTTGAAAATAAACGAGTCAGACACACATTTAGATTTCGCTTTGTAACCCCTCCTCTCCCCCCCCCCCACACACATTTTCTCAGGATATAATGCCAGTCCACTGAAATTTTGCCAGTAAAAAAAAAGAGATATGTAATTTATCTGATTTGAAATGTTACCACTGTTTGATATGCGCATAGAACATCCATGACATGTTCAGTCCACTGGGATTTTCCCAGTAGGAAAAAAAGAGATGTAGTTTGTCTGATTTGAAATGTTAACACTGTATGATATGCACATGGAACATCCATGACATGTTCCGGGACAAATAAGAAACTATAGAATAATCAGACGACGTCTAACATCCATTCTAGCTTCTCTTGCTGAGTCATCAAAGCTTTTCTAAGCACGATGACTATCATGCCGTCATTAAGCATCACGTCACCACTTAGCATCATAAGGTTTTCCTATCCCAAAGCGCCTGTCAAGGTGCCCGCTTGCGAGAAGAATGATTGGGTCATAACTATCCCTGTTTGGCCTGGCGCCCATTCGAGGATCACCGAGTCACATAATACAGTGCGTAAACAACTTTACCTAAAGCAAATTGTAAACGACAAAAAAACGGACAATAACAACAGTATAAAAAAACAACGACGCCCGGGCACGTGGTGAAACGCGAGATACCTTAGCGCCGACACCAGACAATGGGTCCTTCGTCACCACGGAGAAACCCTGTAGGAGCCCCTGTGACATTTCTTGGCTCGGAGGCACGAATTCCTGAAGGAAGCCGCGGAGCATGCACAGGTATTCGCGGCTCCAGCAATTTATGCGCCACCTAGCGGCAATATAGGGAAGCTACGTACTGAGGTCCAAACAATCCAAGTGCCAGTCGTAGGTATACGAGAATGGTAGGATGGTGCCGCCCGTAAAAAAAAAAAAGAACGACCACGCAGATTCCTTCTTTCCAGGCGAGGCACCAGTGTTAACTTGTTCACTCGAACCTATTAAACGACCATCTTATCCAGTGACTACATGTCGCTGCGGCGCCCGAAGTATGTAAACAAATTTCGCAGAGACGCGGTGCGCCGTGTGCATTACACACACAACGCAACCACTTCAGGAACGCCGCTCGCGCTTGTGGGAGCACTAGTGCCGACTAAAATAAGATGCTCCACGTCAACAACCCGCTCCCTTTCTACAAAGCAGCGCGAACTGCAATCACCCTGCAGAAAACTGAATGTTTCTATTAGCGACAGCGGACGTGGTGACCTCCGTGAATCCGCCATGCTGCAACTCCGCAGCGCCCTCTCCGGTTCATTTGAGTTTCCAATGGAGGCGGAAATGTTGTAGGCCCGTGTGTAGGCCCGTTACTGTAGGCCCGTTACTTGTGTGTAGGCCCGTGTAAATGTGTAGGCCCGTTACTTGTGCATAGCCTTACACAAATAAACAGCGAAATTTCGAGTATTTGGAGATCCACGGTTTGGAATCAATACGAAGCCCGATCCCATGCAATTGCCATTTGATTCGTCAAGTCCAATAAAATATCATTACAGCAAGCACGAAAAGAGGCCATATGTAATGCGCAAGAACTGTTACTGTATCTTCGGACAAAAAACGAATATTTGCAATAGAAAACAAACACATGTGACGAATACTGATGCTGTTCGATGGGCGTGAATTCGCGTTTCAGAGATCGCTAAAGCGAGTCGTTTACGATTACTTCTGACACCAGGAGCGGCGTAGACCAAATGTACCAATTCCTCTGCTCAGGCCCGTCTGTTGGCTCATACTAGTATTTTATGCGGCCGCCAAGTCATATGACTGCCCCGCCGCGGTGGTCTAGTGGCTAAGGTACTAGGCTGCTGACCCGCAGGTCGCGGGATCGAATCCCGGCTGCGGCGGCTGCATTTCCGATGGAGGTGGAAATGTTGTAGGCTCGTGTGCTCAGATTTGGGTGCACGTTAAAGAACCCCAGGTTATCGAAATTTCCGGAGCCCTCCACTACGGCGTCTCTCATAATCATATGGTGGTTTTGGGACGTTAAACCCCACAAATCAATCAATCGGTTCATTTGAGTTGCGAACAGCGTGCATATACTCTACGATCCTTCGTTCATTCCCTACGTGTACATACGTATGCACGCACACGCGCGCGCGTATGCATTTAGTGCGTATTGTTTCCCACAGTCTGTCTTGATAGCACGTGGGCCACGGGCGGGCGATGATCGCTCCATCTTTCGGGGGGATACAGCCTTGCGTGTTGTATAGGGCAGCGTTAATTCTGCCACCTAATCGGCAGCACACATCTTGATGGCTCCGGCATCGGCAAGCTGTTATGTGTGTATACTTTTGTACGTACCTAATTATGATGCGCATGCCTGAAACGTGTGCACGGGAGACGGGAGAACGTACTGCCATGACCGCAAGTGCGCAGCGCGGTTTTAATAGCGGTCTCATTTTTCAATTACGGAACCTTGAACGCCACGTATACGTGCACGCGGGTCTATGTACGTATAATCGATGCTCATTCGCTGAATTATACTCGGCAGCGCGTGCGCATGCGCACACGGACGGACGCCAGACAGATGCACGTGTAGTTGTGGTCCCATGACTTCTGCACGTTCGCTTCGAGTCACTAATAGTGTCCCTGCTTGCCTGCTGCGAACCTATAAGAGCGCAAGTAAACGTGGGTCAAAAAGTTGGGGGAAAAAAAGAAAGACCATATCACGGCGTGCATTCAGGAGAAAGCGAGAGATGAATTGCCCGGCAATTTATGAACGCACGATTGTCCCACGCAGGCGCCGTGAATTCATATTCATGAGAGCGTGGTGGCGTTAGCACAGTGGGTGCCCGAATGCCTTATATACGAAAGCCGACGTCTACAGTCGTCTCACTTCGCAGCGCAAATATTGGCCAAAGTGAACGTAAAGGCACGGCGCTTAATTGAACGCCCCAGCTGAGCCTGTTCGTGTGATAGATGCATGCTTGCAAACAGTAGCGAAGCGAGCCTAATGTGCTTATCCGGAGAATAAAAAAATAATTATAAAGCTAGTGTATTGAGACGTCAGAAGTGAGCGACTGGTATATATACGTCTTTGTGTTCTCCCGCGCTTGCCAATGGTTGACGGTGTTGATTGTTTCTGTTGAACGCCGACTACGCAGCACATGAAAGGCGGATCTATGCCGAGGTTAAGCTAATATTTTAATTTTCTAATTTTAATATCTCGCGAACGTGCCCTGAATGTGATTCGGGTGAGCGATTGCCTCTAATTCGAGAAGTGCTAAGGCAGGGATGATAAGTTTCGTCCTATACATACGCGGCTATATGTATGCTCACCGTCTCAAGCTTGCAGTCAACGCGGTAATATTTCTCAGTGGTTGGAACAATAAGTGGCCGTGTGATCCAAATCTATATGGTATATGCAAGCTGGTAAGAAGAAGGCTACGGGGCCGAAATGTCCCCAATTTTCAATATTCATGATGTTTTCGCCTCTATACGTATAGTAGGCCGCTAGACACATTTGTTTAGTCACCTCCTTCAGGTTGTGCGACCAACAGTGAATTAATATTTGCGCTGAACTGAAGGTCAAGCTGCGAGAACGGTCAGTGTCAATACATGCGGGTGTGCACTCTTTTCCACCTCGCCCGTATGTGCTGCAGTGTCCCGATATTTTAGGGACGAAGCTCCTTAAGGCGTGGGTCTGTACATCCTCCGATGTATGTAGTAGTTAGTAGCCACCAGTGGTACATACCCGCTCTAGAGGGGGTATGTGCCAGAGGGGATGCAAGATGGGAGATGGCGGTACTTGGCGGTGTTGACTAGATTGACGCACGGATGGACGCGTGGACAGACAAACCAGCAGATGGACGGACATGTGGACGGACATGGACGCACTAATGGACAGACGCATGGACAGGGACGGACGCATGGATGGACGCATGGATGGTCGCGCGAACGGACGGAAGCAAGAACGAGCGGACGGACAGAAGCACGGATGGACTGGTGGACGCTTCGCCCTACTCATCATCATTCGCTCCGTGGATATGCTGCGATTTTTTTTACTTCGTTTATGACACGTGTTGTTTCGAAGGTTGTCAACGTGAGACGCTGAATCTATCTATCGAACATGTGGTACTGTTTTATGCCGCTGTATACGATTCGGGACGTCCTGTAAACTCGCGCGCCGTACACCTGCAGGCTATTGATGTATACCTAAAGCTATAGAATAACATCCCGTGCTTGTTTGGGAGGTTTTGCGATAGATTACGTACAACCTTCAACCTCTTGCTCGATTTAGACGTACGCACTTCTATTTGTAAAGATTCTCAAAGAAGCTGGAGGGGTAGCAACGCACTGTTAAGCTCTAGATTCCCGCGTCGTTGAAGAAAAAGGAGGAGGAGGGAATGAGGGAAACGAAGGAAGGTAAACTAGATGCGAAACTGGCTGGCTACCCTAATCTGAGGGAAATGAATTAAGGGAATAAAAAAAAGAAGAGCGATGAATGTGCTTTCAGTACGGGACAGGTGCATCCGTTCATTGTATGCGAGAAACGATCGCTTAGCCCTGTCAATTTCAAAACCTGTGCCAATCCTTGCATCACCTTCTCACCATTCTGACTTATGGCGTAGCGAGGCTGCGAACGGGTAGCATTCAGAGAGGCTGTTGGACAGATGAGTGTCATGCTTAGAAACTTCAGAATTTGTATTTGCGTGAGACACGTGGATGCGTAATCTGTTGTCTGTCTCTCTTTTTTTTTCCTTCGCAGTTGTTCGGCAACACAGTGCTGGCGATAGTGACTTTTGACCGGCCTCCAAATTTGGGCTACGCTGCTGCCTTCTGGGGATGGGCACTGGCGCTGACGCTTGGTGTGCTAGTCGCCGGTGGAGTATCCGGTGAGCGTCTATCGGTACTATTTACAATCCTGACACATGTACGGAGATGGACTCTTCGTATATTGAAAACGACGCTAGAAATGACATATGGCGGGCTACTGATAACTATTGAGGTTTAACGTCCCAAAATTGCGATATGGTTATAAAAGATGCTGTGGAAGGGCTCCGAAAAGGTCGACCACTTGGAGCCAATAATTACGCATCTTTTTCGTGTTATTTTGGCACTGTACAATATGTGTCATAGATCGTAAAACCTTCATTTTTATTCGAGTTACGTAATCAGATACATTTTTTATTCCCTTTATGTATTACGGCATGCGACTTTCGACTACATGCGCTTAGCGCTGACAAATTTGAGCCTGTATATGTGCGTGTTTCTTTCAAGAAATAATCGGTCGTAAGTACCCGCTCGTTTCTGGGACTTCTCGCGCTCACATTGTTGGCGCTTTATTCCTTACGCAACATGTGATCGTGATCGTAAGAAAAATTTTCGGCCAATAGGAATGTGCCCGATATATCATTGGGGAAGCCATACCGGCCAATGGCAGCGACAACTTACGAACGTAAAGTTTTCGCTAATGCCCCACTGGCATTTCCCGTGGAATTCTGTACACACCCGTGAATACGATTAAAACAAAAAGACTTTCATGCGGAACAAGGCAGCTGACATGCGTTGACACGACTGTCGGGACCTTGTGCCAAGAGATGCGATCATCGCAGTAACCCAACCCTAAAGCGCTCCATATCTGCCGAACAAAGGCGCAGTAAGTATCGCGTTAAACATGACGAGAGGGCTTTTCTGCCAAGGTTAAGTATATGGGCCGTCAGCTCTGTAAACGTCTAAGTGTTCCTCCCCGCGACTTTCCTTATTTCACGCTATTCGTAAAGCTGATAGCGCAAAATCATGACGATTTCAGCTGTTATATAACAAGTATCGGCGAATATTTGTTTCTTGGCCTTGGTAAAGATTGCCATAAATGTAGTGGTATACTTTAGGAGCAAGCTGCCTACAGCGTACGCTATTGATATTGATTTCACATGAAAAGGCAATGCTCTGACACTAAGACATATGCTAAAGGCATTCAACGTTTCAGTCTCAGACTGTCCTATAATGTCCGACTAGCCTGACGCTATTTCTACTCGTGTCATAATGAAAGTGCCTTGTTTTAACAATTTTTAAGATCCCAGTTAACCTGCTACTTTGTTCCCTCTTACAAGATCGCTGTGGAATGTTGAAAACGTCTCACTTCTTACAGAAGTTCAGCTGCAATATAATAAATGCATATCCTACGCTGCACTATTTGCTGTCACGTTCACCACTATATACAAATTTCAAAAGTTGACATGCAAGAAGAATGTCTTTAGCAGGCTTGACGAGAAAAGCACAAGAATGGCGTAATGTAATTCTAATCTCTAACTGTCCGCAACGCAATATTATATATATATATATATATATATCTATATATATATATATATATATATATATATATATATATATATATATATATATATATATATATATATATATATATATATTGCAGGTGGGTCGTTGCCATCAACGCAACACATATAACAGACGTTCGCGGTGTCAAGGTTGAACCATTTGTAACGATGAGGCAATAGCCTATAGGCCCTATGCTTTCGAACTGAAGGCCTTTGATTACGGCACGAGCTTTTGAGTCTTCTACAAGTAAGACGTGCTCGCAAGAACAGTTCGCTGAATCTCGTTATAAGTAATAACGGCGATGAGTACATGTGCCATGCGATTAATTGACTTTTCTAAGACCACAGAAAGAGCTAATTCATGAATGTTCCTTTGATTGACTCATGGTATATAGCATTCCGGAGTGGAACTGGCTCATAAGAGACGTAGTTAAAAGCACCTAACTACTTTCGGTAGTCTGAAATGTTTTCACAAGGTAATTGAAAGCACTCTCTATAGCGAATTTAGAACGACACTTTTCAAGTTCTTGAGGTTTAGAAGAGCTTATGGATCCATGCTGACCATTGCCAGGAAGGAAGGCTTTGAGACGACATAAATTAAGGAGACTTCTCACACGAATTTTCGCAGGAGCGCACCTGAACCCCGCCATCACGGTCGCCGTGACCACGGTGGGCAAGTTCCCGTGGCGGAAGATCGTGCCGTACATGGTGGCACAGTACATCGGGGCATTCCTCGCCTCCGTTATACTGTTCATCACGTATCGCGGTAAGCATATTTTTATAGTTCCAGTTGAGTGAGTGAGTTAGTGAGTGAGTGAGTGAGTGAGTGAGTGAGTGAGTGACATTTGTCACTACCATACTCTGGAGGCTTATCCTTCAAAACTGCAACGGTTCCGGCCTTGAAGGGGACGAGTCCACTTGTAGTGAGTGACATTCGTCACTAGATACTCTGGAGGCTTATCCTTCAAGATTGAAACTGCTCCGGCCTTGAAAAAGACGATCCACTTGTAGAAACGCCGGCTGGAGCAAACACCTCCTGTTTATGAATTTTACCATCGTGAAAGTACAATGGTGCTCAATAAGAGTTGCAACACGGCGGCCAGGGTTGAAGGGTCCGCAGGCCTTCAAATATGCAAACGGGAAATTGTAGCTGAGAAAGAAAACAATAGTCTAAAGCATGTTTACATCAGTCATTATTTTCTATCCTGGCGTTACCATGTAGTGTTGGCACCGTTTTGACCATCGGCAGCGTGTTGCATGTCGTACAAGGCGTGATTGCACTTGACTGCAGTTCTCTCGCGTACTAAGGATCTCCAACTTGGGAGCCTTGCGAGAACGCGAACACCTGTGGAAGAGAGAAGCCGCATTTGTTTGGGCTCGCACTATTTTAAGTTTTTTTCTCGTTTTCACAACAATGGCCCTCATCACTCAACCAAGCACGCGTTGGGCCCCAAACAACTCGGTTCCCGCGACATCTGGACTGAACGCGCTATAAGCGTGCGCGTGTAGTTCCTTCGAAGAACTGTAGACCTTCAGTCTCGCGTCCCATGTTTCTTGGTCCTTCTGAAAGCAGCTGGACGAGCCCGCATCGAAAGTGAAATTGGAACGAGATACAAAGCACAATGACATTCTGTCTCCTGTTCGGGGTCTTTCGCGTGTCCTACTTTTTTTCACCCGTATGCGGCTCGTATACAGCTGGTTATGCCCCTTTTTATGAAATAATAGTGTCAACAGTGCTGTCCCAATATAAATTCTGACTCATAATGGCCCCGAATATGGTTTGTGAAAATGGTATCTTTGATACAGCGCAGACATATCAGCAATCAACGAATGTCAATTCCACGAGGACAGCCTCTACTCATTTATTAAGACCCCCTAATATACAGAATGGCAGCCTGATTGACGTTAAAGGGACACTAAAGTCAAATAACAATTTACGTCAGAGTAAAAAGCGCAATGTATGACAGCATCTGAAACGACAATATTACCGAGATATTAAGGTAAATACACAAGTGTATACATGCGCCACAGCAGGACATTCTCAAAATGATACCGATGACGTCAGACGAACCACCTACAGTTAATCACTAAAAAATCAATCTAGCTGCACTAAAGCAAACCTTCTGTCCTTCTGTGCACCAAGAGAGCAATAAAATGCTGCTTGTCTGTTTCTGTTTGATTAATGAAAAAAAATAATCGCCGGATGTTACTATAGGAAATGGCGCGAGTCGACGAAAAATTTAATTTTCACGTGGTTAAACATGGACTTGTCGGGCCATCTAGCGGGGTGCAGCTGAACCAAAACTCGTCTGTCAAAAGAGTGGCTACTTGGGCTGGTTGGTATTGCATTTTGAAAGAAATTTACTTTTTCTTAATCCGCAGAGAACGTTTGATAAATAAGATGGAGCAGTGAGATAGGACAGAGCGCACTTCCTATCTCACTGCTCTATGTTCTTTCTCAATGGTTCCCCGCGCACTAAGAAAAGTAAATTTCTTTCAAAATGCAATCGTCTGCCGTCTCGGAGCCAATGGTAGAAAAATTGGTCAATGGCCATTGTTGTTGCTGTGGCTCCCGCTGCTTTCGTTCTGTCTACTAGTATCGGCGACCACGCAGTAAAGCCGGGCAACGTTGTGCACGGCAACAGTGACGGGAGTCGGTCCGCTTCTAGAGGCAGATAATTTTAAGTGCGCTAACCCAATGTGGGCCACTAAAACGCAATTTCTTTTCAATGTAAGCCCATCCTTGGCACAAAAGTAACACTACTAGGTTTATGGACCGCTATTTCAACAATCAATGTCAACGTAATAATTGCTTTTAGTGTCCTTTTAAAGAATAAAGACACTCTCAGTGACGTCATAGTTATAAATGTAACAGCTCTTGCTGAAACGCAGGTAGAAAGGGCTAGCGCATTGACAGTGGTTCTCGTCTCTGTCATCTTTGGCTAACTGGCAGTATGGAGCCTTCGAAGAATGAAGAGAATAACTTACTGTTGGGCACTGCTGCTTCCATTCCCAGCAATTCGAGACATCGCTTTTAGTACACCGTTTTTCGCACCACTTGATGTACAGACCTTCATACTGTACATCATAATGTACATCACATCTACACATTTTTGCTGAGGTTTTACCGTGATCAACGTTCACTTTCTCATCGATTCACCGACAGAGGATTATTTTACCCCTGTATTGCTGCTTTCCTGCTCAATGGATTTGGGAAAGGTCTTTAGGAAAAAAGTTTACCCATTTTAATCCCACGAAATTGCTAACAAAAAAAACAAGTTGTCCTACCGTACATGTCGATACAGTGCAATTAGCGAATAACTTATCGTTGTGCCACAATGAGCTTTTCAAAAATCACCCCATATATTTTCAACGGATACACAAAAGTGTATCGGGAAAAAATACAACCGGCGAATTAAAACTAACCGTGTTTTACAGCATAAGGATGTTGTCAGCATTAAGTGCCTGAAATGCAATTAGCTAAAAATCAGGCATTGCTTAGTAATCATTTTTGACCAACACTCCCCATAGGGTTACGCCCAGTGCTTCCTCTTTGGGTCGGCTTTGCCGCACTAGTAAATGTCTCAGATTGCTGGACATGTATGCGTCATACAAGTCTGATTGGTTGGTTCACTCGCAGTAGGATATTAATGCTAGCTACAAATGTAGTATGTTATTACGTAACTCCTCCAAAAGCTTTAAATTTCAGAATGGACGAAGCACTATGCAAGGAGAAGTCAGACATTTCTGTCATTTGGCGGTTCCCTATACCAAACATGGAGCGCTGCTATCTAATTACAAGAGTGATAGACATACATTACATATCTATTCGCGTGAGTCAAAAGAGAGAAAGAGAGAGATGCAAGGAAAGGCAGCGAAAGGAAAGGCAGGTCAATAAAGATACCTTTTGCGCTAGGGAACCGCGCGAATAATGAGGAATCAGAGAGGGCCCACAGCAATGGCGTGTAGCGCCACGCTACGAGTAGTTTCCGCGTGCTTTTTACATGGTGCATACTAACAGCTTTCACGTGACATCATGAACGCACATAACGACTCCAACATGACGGCTTAGTTGACTTGAAGACAGTATAAATTCGCGGTGATAAATACGCATCATTTTATAAATACTTCACTTGAACTTTATTTGGCGTATGTGCATGAATATCGAAGGAAACAGCATGCAATGTACTGTTGACATTAACGTCACATCACACAGTTCGCGTTACACCATGTTGGTACACCCACGTCACTGTTTCAGTGACGTCAGTGCAAGCTATGTGTAGACCTAAACTCTCAGAGTACGCTACTCAATGTGCTCCATGCAGTTTAGAGAGTACGTGGAGAGTGAGTTTGTCGAGATTCGATAAAGTGCAGTACAATCCTTTGTTTAATATATGTAGACTAAGTGCCACGAACAAGTCAACTGGAGTGCATTCCTCATTCATGTACGCGAAGCGCACCTCCTGCAGGCGCACTGGACAACTACGACGGTGGAGTACGGGCTGTGACGGGAGCAAATGCTACCGCGGGAATATTCGCCTCCTATCCTCAAGAATTCGTCAGCACTGGCAATGGCCTTGTTGACCAGGTAAGAAACGGTTCATGTGTCACTGCTCTTCGGTGTCGCGTTAGCCTCGGCCTACGTCCATTAAAGGAGTAGCCAAAGCAAGCCATCGGTCTAAATCTGCGTGAAAACACCGCATTTGCGAGAACTACCTGTGGTGTCGCTACTGTGGGTTTAAGGACTTCAGATTTGAACGTATACTTGTATCTTTGTGTTTTGTGTGTGTTTTAAATGCAGTACATTTTTTAGTCGCATGGTGTCACGCGTCGGTGGCGATGTCCACACCCCACTGCGCATGCTCGCGCCTCGCCAATCATGCCGCATGCTTGCGTCTCGTGCCAACTGTCTGCTCCCCTCCCTCTCTTGCCTCGCAAGGCCGACGCAAGCAGCGTCTGCTAGTAAAACCGACTGCTCGAGCTGCACAACCATTCACTGGCCACTCCGCATATGTAGGCACTGTATCGCACCTCGGCATCCCATCACTCGTTGGAGGCAACGCTTCTCCTTCATTCAATAGAATGTAAATCCGAATGGAATAACAATTAATTATTCTTAAAACCATACCAAATTACGCAATATTCACGCGATACCGCCACAACTCTGCCACGCATTTACTCGCGGACACAGAGAACGAGTTAATCGCGGACGCAGAGAAAACGAGTTACTCGCGGACGCGGAGAACGAGGGAAACTGTCGGCGCGATGGGCTCTTGCGCGCCTGCGATGCAGAAAGTCGTCCGTGGATGGATGGATGATGGATGGATGGGGATGGATGGATGGATGGATGGATGGATGGATGGATGATGGATGGGATGGATGGATGGATGGATGGATGGATGGATG
>WOVY01006843.1:0-93046 GCA_013436015.1 Rhipicephalus annulatus | reverse complement strand
AGATTTCTCGAAAGCTTTCGATAGAATAAACCATGATATTTTGCTAGAAAAACTTCACTGTTATGGAGTTCGCGGTACCGTTTTAGCTTTAATAAGAAGCTACTTATCTAATGGGAAACAATGTGTATCAATCAATCGAGAGCTATCATCATCCCATGAATGTTAATAATGGCGTACCTCAAGGTAGCATTTTGGGACCCCTATTATTTACTATTTTTATTAACGATATCGTACGTATTGACAGCTCGGTAGAATATGTAATCTACGCGGACGATACTAGTATATTTTTTTCTGGGGGAAACGGCTGATGACCCTCATTGTTTCTGCTAATGAAATACTAATAAAATATATGCCTGGACTGTGGCAAATTCTCTACACATTAATTGCTCTAAAAGCAAGGCTGTACTGTTCCGTGCGAAAGCCAAGTCATTTGAAACGTCTCACAAACTAATACTTAATAACGTTTGAAATTAAACTTTGTCAAACAGTTTAAAACTCTCGGTGTCCATTTTCACGAACACATGGCATGGAATTACCATGCAGAACACATTAGTAACAAACTTTGTAAAGTTCTAGGTGTGTTGCGTTGATGCCAGAACATACTACCTGTGAAACAAAAAATATTAGTGTACAATGTTCTTTTTTTCTTCACATTTACACTATTGTCATCTGGTCTGGTCTACAGCCTCTAAAGCATCTTAAAGAACCTGGTAGTGTTACAAAAAAAGGCCTTGCGGTGCATTGAAGGTGTATCCTCTAACGCACACACTGCCTCAATATTTGCAAAATATAGAATTTTAAGAATTACCTGTTATTACGAATACCAGCTTTTGTCAGCTTTTAAATCAGAAATACGCAGAGGAAGTATCTTTTTACGCACCTTGGCCACCTTGCAACCAAACCCTGCCAGTCACGTTACTCGGTGTACAGCCACTTGGCACGAAACAGCCACTTGGCACGTACTTTGTCCTCGCACAAACTATAGATTTGAAACACTACGTTACCGCCTTCCAAGTGTGATGAACAAATGGAAACTAACAACTGATAATCTGCGTATATTGTCTAAAACTGAAATGTTAAATCGGATGTGCTGATTGTGGTGTAAATGAATGTTGGGTGATTTCTCTAATGGTTATTCAGTTTTTATTCTTTCATGCATTGCTTTGTTATGAATATTTTTGTGTGTATTTTAGAGTTGTGATTCTATTATTTGCTGTAATGGGCCACATGCGTGTTTCTTTTTGTATTGTCACTTTCCGCTGCCTGTAACTTTGGTAACTTTTTGTAAATTTGTAGTTTAAATTTTTTTTCTGGGTGAAGGGGCCAGTCAAGCATGTGAAATGCAGCTTTTTTCCCTTCGCACCAAACCGCGTAAACAGTGTATTTTCGTTGTACTTGTCACGTGGTTAAATAAACTCAAACTCAAACTCAATACACTGCACACCGTGCGGGTGCCACCGCCCGACTGAAAAAGAGGCTGCCTGATGCATCTATCCATCTATTCACGGTCAGCTAGGGCACCTGGTTTCCTTCCTGGGGGACTGGAGTTGAATTCCAGCCTGAGGAGATTAGTGTTCGTTTGTTTATATACTTATACGTTGACTTCATTAGGCACCGTGAGTCCACCAGCTTTGTAAGGAAGGCAACAAACGAAATACCACAGTGACCAGTAATATACCGTGACCGTTTCAAAAGCCATATTATAGTGAAGATGGTCATCAGGTAGGTATATATAATTACGAAAACCAAGAAAATGAAAGTGGAGGATGAAACTTGCCGACTGTCGCAGTAAGCTGCGAGCACAAGGCTTGAAAGAGCGAAGCTGGACGATCATGAAGGCTCTTATTGTACTTCTCTTATTGTACTTCTCTTATTCTCTTATTGTACTTGTGACCAACCGCTTAAGCAAGTAGATGAACACAAATATCTTGGCGTAACATTAACCAGTACCTTAAGTTGAAACTCTCACATCACTAACATATGCGCTGCCGCTTTCCGTAAACTTTGTTTATTACGACACAAACTCAAAACCGCTCCCTCTGAGGTTAAATACTTAGCATATACTTCTATAATTAGACCGAAACTTGAATATGCCTGCGTTATTTGGGATCCTCACACTAAAACCAATATCGACTGCCTCGAAAGAATTCAAAGAAGGGCCGTCCACTTTATTTATTGTATACGGTCTAACAGACTCCGTTTCTGCCCTGATGGAAAGACATGGTATCCCAACATTAGAATCCCGACGTAAATCATTTAGGCTAAAATTACTTTACCAATTAGTTAACCGGAAGCTCTTATTTGATCACAGCCCCTACATTAGTCGCCTGGAAACACGGCACGGTCGTCATTCACACTCCCTCTCCTTAACTCCGTATTTCGCCAAAACTAATCTCTTCAAATTTTCGTTTTTCCCGCGCACAATCTGTGAGTGAAACAATTTACGGTTTGCCGCCCTGCTGTCGACAGATTCTATTGACGCACATGTTTTCCCGAGGATGTAAAAATTATTTGCAGTTTTATTATCCACTGATCCTTTTTGTTGATTGCTTACTTTCAGTGCCATGTTGCTTTCCCTTTCTTTTGATAAAAAAATAATAATAAATGCGATTGTCACAATCCCACTTAATTCATTGCTGTTATGATAAGCTTGGTTGCATTATTGTTGTATGTGTGTAATGATTGGATTATTGTATGCTGGTGATGCTTGGCTTGATTGCTTACTGCGTGTACCATTCCTGCTTGGGCTCCATGCCTGCAGTATCTTGTAAATTAAATAAATAAATAAATAAATAAATAAATAAATAATCTGGTTGCTTTTATATAGATTGTTCCTGGGTTCTATAGCTATATATAGATAATGCGAATTGTTTTACAGTGAAAGCTGTTATGAGATCGAAACTCGGGTCACGCGCTGCCGTATATATATAGTTGTCAGCCGCCGCCGCCGCCTGTGTCCGTAACCACAGCGCACAAAATTAGAAAAGAAAAAAACAGTACCAATGACACAGTCTGCTATATGGGTGCCAGCCCAGCATTATATACCACTGAGCCACGCCGGTGCTTGGGACCTAGCTGTTGACAAACTTGCCTTAGACAGGCCTGATGTCGGGAAAGCAGTCGCGTTACACGACTTATAACGCGTTTTTAAAACAGCGATAGAACAACCATGTCGTCGCACTTTGCGAATAGCGTTCAATCAATCGCAAAAATCACAATACATTCTCACGTTTTTAGGATGTTATGGAGTGTTAGAAGTTCTGGTTACTTTATGGACTAATGCAGTGGGCCGTTCTTCGAAAAACTAAAGGATTGCATGCATTCTAATAAGCTTTATTGCTAACTAAAATATGTTAGTGGGTGTGGTCGTGGTGCTAATTGTGGTGGTGATGATCACCTAGCTACAGGCAGGTTAGCCTGGCAGGCCTGTCCGGCAATTGCTCCACCTGAACCACTCTTTCCATGCAGTCTGTCTCGCCATACACCACGTAAGCCGGTATCTCACCGAAAACGGTGAAGAATGTCAAACACTATGGAAAGGAGGAAAGGAACGGCAGGGAGGTTAACCAGCCTATAGGCAGACAGTTTGCTACCCTGCGCATGAAAGGGGGATAGGGGAGATGAAAGATAGAGAGGAGAGAGGGAAGAGAGATAAACACAGCACATTCGGCAGCACATGCGCGCACACTCAGTCATAGTCCAGTATTGTCTTTTGTGGTGTGTGACATTGCTGTTACAGCCGCTTGTTGAAGTCCGTGTCGCCTAGAAATTTCAACAGTGCTTTTGTCGCCTTATGTTGCAATGTCCTCTCTCTGGCACTTGAAAGAATAGTGTCCACAGACATTTGGCTGTTGTCGATGCGTGCAAGAACGGACGCCAGTGACTGTCTCCGAATGTCATACAACGGACAGTCGCACAGGATGTAGTGTAGCGTCTTTTCGCAACGACAGGCATCGCAGAGAGCGTTGTCGGCCATTCTTATGACGAATGAATAATATTTTGTAAATGCCACCCCTAGCCATAAGCGAATGAAGAAGGGTAGCTTCTCTTCGGTCGAGCCCAGTGGGCACTGCGGAGAAGCCATCAAAGAGGACAGTGCTATGGTGTGACGATTCGTCTCGTTGCTTGGTGGGCACCATAGTGAAAACGTGATTTCACGCGCAAGTCGTCGAAGATTGCTGGCTGCATCGGACCGCGAAAGTGGTATGGCTTCTTCTTCGTGTTCCTTCAAGAGCTGCCCGCGCGGCAGTATCGGCATGTTCGTTCCATATGACACCGCAGTGACTTGGCAGCCACTGAAACGTCACATGATGCCCTTTCCTCGTGTGAAGTGTGAAGAAGGCATCGAATTTCCAAAACAAGCTGTTTGTACGGCCCGCGACGCAGTGCTGAGAGCACAGATTGTAGGGCAACCCTTGACGCGCTGAAAATCGCAATCATTGTTGCGGTGGTTCCCGATTGACCACACAAAGTGCAGCGCGCATGGCAGCTAGTTGCGCTGCTGTAGATGCCGTGGAGTGGTCAGTCTAAAAGCTAATAGTAACACCTCTTGCTGGGACAACTACTGCACCTTATGAACACTGGTGATTTGTGGAGCCATCGGCATATATATGTAGACTGTCTGAATATTTCTCGTGCAAAAGAAGAAGAGACAGTTGTTTCTGCATGGGCGACGAAAGCTCAGATTTCCTCCGGATTTCAGGTATACTACGATGCACTGTAGGTCGAATAAGACACCAAGGGGGTATCGATGGTTTCGATGCAGGAGTGAAGCCCGAGGGAAGTTTCTCGTTGTACTTCGCAATCATTTTAGCGAACGATGCTTGAAGACAACAGTGCAAGGCGATGGCAGGGAGCACGTGCAAAGTGTCTGATGTGCGTTCTCAGGTCTTCTACAGCAATGTAAGTTTGTATTGGACAGTGACCGGCAATTGTAATTGTTGCCTCTGTTGTACATCTGAGCAGACCAAGGCACACCCTCAGTGGTTGGGCTTGTACTGCCTGTAGAACAAGGACATTGGTCTTGCAGGAATTGCTCAGCACGGGCAAGCTATATCCCAGGAAACCGAGAAACATGGCTCTGTAAAGTTCCATCATTGCGTCTACTGAAATCCCCCACATCTTTTCTTCCAGGAACTTGAACAATTGGGAAATAGCGGCCAGGCGCTTCTTCATATAGGCCACATGCGGACTCCAACAAAGGTCCCTATCAATAATGATGCCCAGAAAACGTTGGTTTCTGGCGTAAGAAATGGGTCACCCGCAAATTGAGATGTCATAAGGGGTCATTGCGTTGCGAGTGAAGGCCACCAGCGTGCATTTTTCTGGCGATATGCTGAGACCTTGTTTTAACAAGTAGTTGGCAATCATATAGTTGCTGCTCTTTGAAACCGGGAACGTATCTGAGGACGTGTGACTGCCGAAGTCCAGACACAGATGTCGTCTGTGTATATTGAGATCTTAATGGTTCTTGTCAAGTATTCAGCAAGGCCAATCAGTGCAAGATTGAGTAGCGTCGGGCTAAGAACTCTGTCTGGAGAAACACACCTGGAAGTATAGCGTCGCGTAGTTGTGCCATCTGTTAACACAAAGAATGATTTTGTAGCCAGGTAACTCGAAAGACTCGACCAAGGCCAACCACCGCAAGAACGCCCAAAATGACTTCATGTAGTACATTATCATACGTGCCTTTCACATCTAGAAACAAAGCTGTAGATAGTCGCTTACGGGATCTTTCGTGCTGAACGTACGAAACTTGATCAACTACATTGTCAATAAAAGAGCGGTCGCGTCGGAAACCAGCCATGGAATTCGGATAAATCTTGTAGTATTCAAGATACCATTCCAGGCGACCTAGTATCATCCGTTCTATTATGTTTCCTACGCAGCTGGCCATGGTGCTATTGGGCGGTATGAGGCGAGTTCGAGTGGGGATTTGCCCTGCTTCAAGATGGGTAACAAGCGGCTTACTTTCCAGTCGTCAGGAACATTGCCATCCGGCCTCGAGATGTTGTAAAGGCTCAACAGTTCTCTTCTTGCACCTTCCCCAAGGTTGCACAAGGCTCGGTACGAAATGCTATCTGGACCCGGAAAAGATGAACGCCTGCAGAGAGCTAGTGCCGCCTTGAGCACTTTCATTGTAAAAGGGAGGTTTATGTGGTATATATAGTCACGGGAACGGGGGACGTCACCTCTCACTGGAGAATCTAGACGAGTGGCTTGGTTGGCGATCTGCGCACAGAAATCTGTGACACTGATGTCTTGCCGCCCTTAAAAGAGCGCGAGCGCTTTGAAGGGAAAACGCTGTTCCGTATAGGGTGACGCAGACCTTGCACCATTTTACAAATGTGTGAAAAATGCTTGCGAGGGTCTAGTGACTGGCAAAACGTTGTCCATCGTTACGACGCTAATCTATCCATGCGACGCTGAATCTTCTTTTGCATCCTTCAAACACTACGTGTGTGTATAGAAGTATATGCGTAGAAGTTAATGAAGATTGTTCGAAATGGTGGTGCTGATGTTGCCACAGGCGGGGTTCGCCTGTTAGACTTGGTCGGCAATATCTCCGCCTGAGTGACTCTTTCCTTGTATTTCGGCTCGCTATACATCGTTTAGGTGGGCAGATGAGATTAAGAAGTTTGCGGGTATAAATTGGCAGCAGCAAGCACAGGACCGGGTTAACTGGCGGAACATGGGAGAGGCTTTTGTCCTCCAGTGGACGTAGTCAGGCTGATGATGATGATACATCGTTTAATCATGTCTCCCGAAGAGAACGTAAGAGTTAATCGCTTGCTTTCATATCAATCGCACACCTGCTAGAAACACAATGTATTCGCATAATCCGCGGGGGAACCCTACATTCTTCATACAGTCCATTAATTTCTCTCTTTCACTGCCAAAAATGCTTGCGCGATTGGTTGAGAGAATCTGGCGCTTGTCTTCGTGCCTTCTTCATCGCCAGCGTTTCGTGTGTTTGCGTTGCGCCGTTGCATAATGATGTTCTCACGAATGTCTAATTGTCTTAGCAGCAGTGGTCGACTGAATGGACCCAGCGGAATGAGGAACGTGACCGAGGACAGCAGCAGAGAGTGTTAGGTGGAGTTATGAGTTTGAAAATTTTCCAGGCATGAAGTTGGATAAGCTCGAGTGAAACAATCACGAAATTAATCGAACAGACCTTCTTCGCGACATACGAGCTGATGACGAGGATAATGAGAGCGTCCTCAGAATCACCGACACCTATTAGATCCATGAGTTAAATTGTTAATAAATGTTAATAAAACACGTTTCATTGTTACCACCAATAAATACGTGGACGCTTTTTTTTTTCTTTTTGCATAGTCATATGCGTGATACCTGTGTTCAGCTACCCCGCCTAAGTTTTATGCGCAAAATTAAGTCGTATAGGTAAAGACAAAGACGAGTTTCTTATTCGCCGCTTTTCAGTGCTATATTTAAAAATATGATATGGTCAGCAGACGACGGGGTGTGCGCGCCCGTCTCAGAGGCGATAAGATGTACAACGCAAGGCGACGGGTAGGTGCCACCACCACCATCTCGTCTTAGCAAAGCGTCGCAAATACTTAGACCACGTATTGTGGGGTTGCCCCTACAACCCTCCACCCGAAAAGCTCCTGCAGCCATCTCCCTCACCGGAAGCCTGGGAGAGGTCCTTAAAGAGCCCGAATTTGCGTATACAGTGGACTGGCCTGCTAGGCCAAGCTAGCGGACTAGTCTGCTAGTGTTGCGGCCCAAATGGCCGCAACACTAGCAGACCAGTCCGCCAGCTTGGCCAAAGGGGCTAGGTTGGGGCCCAAGGGGCTAGGTTGCGGCCCCTTGGGCCCCAACCTAGCCCCGTAAAATTTGGTTTCCCCCATTTCCCCTCCCCTTTCTGAATAATAAAGTTTATTACTCCTCCTTACGAACACTTGCCGTTTCGTGCAAGCGTTGCATGGTCAGCGCAGCGTGATAAGCGCTACGGTCCTTAAAATTACTTATGTATTCCTTATCTAGTAAAGACGCACATGCAGAATATATACGTGTTGTTATGGTACCCCAGACATGCGCAATTATTGCTTTTAATTGACGATTGCACAAGTATGAACGCCAAACCTTGAGCAACATTGGTGGGCGCTGAAGATGGGGTCGGCCGTTTCAAGTAACCGGTGCTGTTAAGACTATAGACAGATAAATGTATACACAGACAGACAGACAGACCAAAATTTTTGTGTCGATGGTCCCCAAGAAAGACTATCGTCTCTAAAAGGCTATCGTCTCTAATATTGTAAAAGAAATGTTTGACGTTTTTGAGGGTGCACAAGGAGTAAACGTCGTTTTAATGTCGGAAATATCTATAGCATGCACACAATACAAGCTTTTACACCCTCAAGGGCGTAAAAGTTATTATGCTCCGATATTTCCTTCTGTTGCCATTTTCGAGTCGGCCTTTTAACGAACGCCCCATGCGAGCATCCTCTTAACGAGGTCTCAGCTGTTCGGCGCCGGCCCACGCGTGCATCGAAATGGCGACCCCTCATCAGTCACACAGCCTGTCAAGGCGAAGAGATCGCGCTTATCTCTCGACGCCTTCGCGCTTGATAACACGATCGCGAGCGTGCAACGGAGACGCCACCGCTGCTTGCAACGGCATCTCAAGGGAGCTCGCGCGTGTATTTGTGTGTGTGTGTGTGTGTGTGTGTGTGTGTGTGTGTGTGTGTGTGTGTGTGTGTGTGTGTGTGTGTGTGTGTGTCTATATATATATATATATATATATACCATGCGGGACTGTGCACACGGCCGACTCACTCTTCCATGAAGCGATTCGTCACCGTACATCAAGACGACGACTGCAGCCAAAGTGGATTCTCATTGGACTGAAACTAAGTGCAATGTGCGCATATACAGCCTATAAAAATCTCGCCGATTTGCACTCTCACCCCCCATATTGCTCCGCTGGGATAAGACATTAGGGGTGGGGGCATATTATAACCATAACTGTTGTGGTCTCACCTCCAAACGCTAATCCGCGGGTATAAGTGCAAAAAATTAAAGAAAAAACTGGGGAGGTGCAAAGCATCCAGGGAACAGTATATTAACTCCACTAACGTGAAAAATGGGGATGGGTGAAGTAGAATTCAGTATTATTTTCTTCTTCCTCCCTCCAGGCCCTATTTCAGTTTCCTAGAAGCGTGTGTGAAAGCAGGGTTGTGTGCAGAAATTTTTTCTGGGTGAGGGTGTGAGAGGAGGGGGGGGGGGGCGTCTTCTTGATCGAAAGTGGAGGCCGGGCAGGCAGTCATTTCGTGTTATGTATGCACGGCGAAACGAAATTCTGGGGGGGGGGGGAGGTACACGGGCTTGGGGTGTCCCCCTTCCCTGGCTACTCCATTTTAGGGAAGGACGTTTCAGCTTCGCTAACGTCTTTGGCCATTTCTTGGAATGACTTCCCCATTTTTAGCGGACAGGTAGCGAGTTGGGAATACACCCAATTTTGGATGCGCACACCCGTTTTCATGATAGGCGTTTGGATTAGTTACAAAATACTAAGGAAATACATAAATATCAAGAAAATAATCAATTTGAAATGAAATCTGACCTACAAAAGATATCGTCTGTATGAATTAAAACGCTCCCCCAACAACCTTTTTTCACGTCACAGTTCACAAGTGCATCATTGTCGCCAAACTCTCAGGCCATTTGCGTATCAATAAGATGTTTAATTGGAAATTAAGTGTTCGACCAAAACTCTAAAATTATCATCATCATCAGCCTTACTACGTTCACTGCAGGACAAAGGCCTCTCCCATGTTACGCCAGATCGAGTTCGGTCCTGTGCTTGCTGCTGCTAATTTATACCCGCAAACTTCTTAACCATATCTGCCCATCTAACCTTCTGTCTCCTCCTAACGCGCTTGCCTTTTCTAGAAATCTAGTTAGTTACTCTTAATGACCAGCGGTTGTTTTGTCTACGTGCTACATGCCCGGCCCATGTCCATTTCCTCTTCTTGATTTCAACTATGATATCCTTAACCCCGGTTTATTCCCTAATTCACTCTGCTCTCTTCTTGTCTCTTAAGGTTACACCTGCCATTTTCCTTTCCATTGCTCGCTGCGTCGTCCTCAATTTAAGCTGAACCCTCTTCGTAAGTCTCCAGGTTTCTGCTCCGTAGCTAAGTACCGGCAAGATGCAGCTGTTATATACCTTCCTCTTGAGGGATAGTGGCAATCTACCTGTCATAATTTGAGAGTGCTTGCCGAATGTGCTCCACCCCATTCTTATTCTTCTAGTTACTTCGATCTCGTGGTTCGGCTCCTGCGGTCATTACCTGCCCTAAGTAGACACAGTCTTCTACAAATTGAAGTGCACTATCACCTATCTCGAAGCGCTGCTCTCTTCAGAGGTTGTTGTACATTACTTTCGTTTTCCGCAGATTCATTTTAAGACCCACCTTTCTGCTTTCCTTGTCTAACTCCGTAATCATGAGTTGCAATTCGTCCCCTGAGTTACTCAGCCATGCAATGTCATCGGCGAAGCGCAGGTTACTAAGGTACTCTCCATTAACTCCTATGCCTGACTGTTCCCATTTTAGGCCTCTGAAAACTTCCTGTAAACACGCGGTAAATAGAATTGGGGAGATTATATCCCCCTGCCTTACACCCTTCTTCATTGGTATTCTGTTGCTTTCTTTATGAATCACCATGGCATGATCCCCTGTAGATTTCTTCCAGCATATTAATATATGCTTCGTCGACGCTCTGATTCCACAGTGTCTGCATGACTGCAGATTTTTACCGAGTCAATCGCCTTCTCGTAATCTACCAAGGCTATGTATACTGGTTGGCTATATTCTGAGCATTTCTCTATTACCTGATTGACAGTATACATGTGGTCGATTGTTGAGTATATAGCCCGTACCTCGCACATGCATACGTCAATTCACTCTAAAATATCGCCATCCTATTTGTGAACGCACAAGGGTTACACCACATAACGCAGATTATGATTATTATGACATGGTCTATTCAAGAGTTCTTTAGAGCTAGGTTCTGGATAACCTTTCAACTATTTCTTGTGAGCTGTACAGTTAGTGTCACTTTCACGTATTATACCAAGCACATCGGAATTTGCAGGGTCGCGAAAATCTTTGCAGGGGGCGTAGGCAGAAATGTTTTTCGAAGGATGGGAGGGGGGGGCGTTTCCTCAAAATGGTGCCATGGCCTAAAAAATTTCGGGGTGGTGTGGCCACGGGCCCGGTTCGCCACCCCCTGACTGCGCCATTGGATGAGGTACGCCTCATAAATACTCGAGGATTTTGTTATTTTCGAATCATGGACCAAACGTCACTTTCTTAAACTGACTCATATTGTTGCACTGGAACAGCAATGCAGATTTGATTAGGACCATAAAAGATGTGATTCGCGAGAAGTTACGTTTATGGTATAAGCATGCATGCTCGGCAGAGGCAGCAATTTTCATCTTGTATATGTACATAGCCACTGATACTTCACTCAGTGCGAAGGTATATATAATTAGCCAGTATATGTGTTTATTGATAGATGGATAGACTGTAGATTTAGAGTCAGATATAAATTTTAACGCACCTCAACCTGTTTTTATTTTATATATAACTTGCTTGTACAAATAATAACGACAATTTCAGATAATTGAAGAACGACAACTTCCTTTTTTTGATACACTTTCGAAACAAATCTTCATTTTTCTTACAGTTTGCTGATCTTCTGCCATTGTATTTCTCTAATTATTTGGAACGTAGCAGTCTGTTTATTGTGACCACATATTATATAGGCCTATAATTTCATGTTTTTTTTTACTCTGATATAATTTGTGTCGCTTCTCTGTTATACTTTTAAGCATAACAGTTATATTGCACGTAATGAGAATTACGGACGCTGAAGGAGTAAAAAAGAAAGAACTCGACATCGGAGTCAGCGTCATGTTTTGAAAATGTCCAAACTGCTGTTTTTGGTTTGGGCAGAGACCGTGATTTCCATGAAGTATAGCACGTGCTACCTGACGAGATGAACTTTGATCGAATTCTTGACTATATGCGTGCATAACAGTTATATATATACCTTTTCATGCAGTGCTAAAAAAATTCTAGCTATATGTGTGTATACTTTTTTACAACGTTTTAGTTATGTATATGTACACGGTGTGTCTACACACACACACACACACACACACACATCTCTCTCTCTCTCTCTCTCTCTCTATATATATATATATATATATATATATATATATATATATATATATATATATATATATATATATATATATATATATATTGAGTTAAAGGTTCGTCGTTTCAGCCTATAGCATTATGTTTGGTTTAGCATCGGTGTCACAAAATCCGAAGAAATTCAGTAAGGTGGTCAAGTTTTTCATTTATTTTCTATGGAGGTGATAATGCAGTAGGCCCGTGCATGGGCTCAGATTATGGTGCACGCTCGTTAAGAACACCGGGTTGAGTAAATTTCCACAGCCCTTCACTAAGGCGTCTCTCATAATCATATGGTGGGTTTGGGATGATAAACACCACATGTTATAATGAAGTTTCTTGTTTGAAACCAGTGACGTAAACATGCGTCTGTATACGGTAAAGTCATCTATTTCAGACACCTCTTCTCGAAACATATATCTGCAAAGTGATACGGTGCGTTATAGGTCCGGTGGCGAGCAAAGCAGTAAAAATTTTGCCACCGACGCGCACTGCACAATTCGCTCCTCCCCTGGTTTAACGTTAATTAAACTGAAACAAGCTTTTTTCAAACAGATAAATAAACCACTGAAATGAAATGAATTCAATGTTATCAACTAATGACTACTTGCCGACTGATTCAACCGGCTTTCTTTCTCAACTGAAACGCGCGCGACAATCAAGTTATAAAACTATTGAGTCGTTGGCGGTGCGAACCATTACTTGCATGCCTGAATAACAAAACAGTCGTCGATGAATGATATTGCTAAACAATGCATCACACGGTGTCATAAATCCCACTGTGAGGAATTTGAAGCTTCCTTATATGCATGAGAAGAGGGATTCATTGTTCGAAAATATAACGAAAAACAATATTCGACTCGTTGTCTTCACGAGGACGCTGCAGTGAAATATTCGGCACTATATACACCATGTACCCTCTATGATATAAATGACGTCATACCACTGAAAAGACGGCAGGACATGCGATAACTGTTAATTAACTTTTACTTCAGCGAGCCAAGTGTTTATACAGACCATGTAAATATTTATTTCAGTATTAACGCCTGGTTGTCGAGTAAAATTCGGACCCTCGCACGGTGGTCTATAAGGGTATATGCAATTGGCTGCGGACCCGCAGGTCGTGGGATCGAATCCCGGCCGTGTCAGCTGCATTAATTCGAATGTATGCGAAAATGCTTGATGATTGTGTGCTTAGATTTAGGTGCACGTTGAATTAGGTTTAGATTTAGGTGCACGTTAAATTAGGTTTAGATTTAGGTGCACCCTGTGGTGGTTGAAATCTCCGGAACCCTTCGGCGTCTCTCATAATCATGGTGGTTTTGGGACGTTAAACTCCAACAATTATTTATTATCATATTATGATTAAAATTCAACTATTGCTCGTCTTGCCGTTTTCACGTTCCATATTTCTATCGTTGTGACGTCATTTGCATCAACTGTGTTATCCCGACAATCCATACGCCCCAAACTATGTTCAGTACTATCAGCCTTCTGAATAGTTAGCATAAACTCGGCAAAGTTCTCGGTTAACTCAGGGCTAATCGCATGAATAATGTTATATGGAGTGCACCGACACGGAAGTATGCACGATGATTAGCAATATTGCACAATTATTACATTGCCAGTGTCAGCCTGTGTCACTGAGGGGGTCGGTATAACATAAGCCGTTCCACTTCGCTTGTCAAACAAGTTTTTCATTATCATTAGTGCCTGAGCGAAGATTGACATCAACGTACCGCTTTACTTACATTGACGTCAGTGGTATACTACCAAGAACCACGAAGCACAAAGGCATAAATTTTCTCATCGCCGTGCATATAAGCAGTTCAGATGTATGTGCACTGCGTATAGTACATATTGTCACGTTAAAAAGACAGGAAACGTTTTTAAGGCGTCCTCACAAAAGTCCGAAGAGCGGTCGGCTCAGCGCAGCCAAAAAAACAGAACAATGGCACGAGGGGAACTGCCACCTCGTCTGCCTCTTTTGCGCTGGCAGATCAAGCGCGCGGCACTGCCCCTCCTCCCTGAAGAGCATCGCCTCGATGCTAAACGAAGCGTGTATCGTAAAAAAAAAAGACATTGTCACAGTGTGTGGTACGGTTTTAACCGCACCACGTGCACAATCTCGGGTCGTAGCTGTCGGCGTCGGGGTGGTTGGCTTCCGTCCGGAAGGACTTCGTAATTGACGTCGCTCACTTGTCGTAGCACTTTGTACGGGCCAAAATACCGACTGAGAAGCTTCTCAGAGAGACCTTTGCAGCGCACAGGGGTCCAAACTAACACCTGGTCACCTGGTTTATAATCGACTTGTCTGTGGCAGCGGTTGTAGCGCTGTGCATCGACGCCTTGTTGTTTCTTGATGTTTACGCGGGCTAGTTGACGTGCTTCCTCGGCTCGTTGCACGAAACACTCAGCATCTTCGTCGAGATCCTCGATGTTGTCAATGTCGCATGGGAGCATTGCGTCCAACATCGTCTGAACATCCCGACCGTACAGAAGACGAAACGGAGTGAATCGTGTGGTCTCTTGCGTAGCGGTATTATACGCGAATGTTACGTAAGGCAGTATTTCATCCCACGTCTTGTGCTGTACGTCTATGTACATAGACAGCATATCAGTCATCGTTTTGTTAAACCGCTCGGTCAGTCCATTTGTCTGAGGGTGATACGCTGTTGTCTTGCGATGCGTGGAGTAACTTAACTGAAAAACTTGTTCAAGGAGCCTTGCTGTAAACGCTGTTCCTCGGTCTGTGATGACACAGGATGGAGCACCGTGGCGTAATACAATTCTCTCGATGAAAAACTGAGCAACTTCACAAGCCGTGCTTTTAGGAAGCGCCTTAGTTTCAGCATAGCGGGTTAGATAATCTGTAGCGACGATTATCCACTTGTTGCCGGAAGATGACAAGGGAAACGGACCCAGGAGGTCCATGCCGACTTGATCGAAGGGTGTTCTGGGTGGCTCGATAGGGTGAAGTAATCCCGCAGGCTTAACAGATGGGGATTTTCGGCGCTGGCATTCGCGGCAGGCTTGAACGTACTGTTTAACGCAAGCGGCAAGTTTCGGCCAGTAGTAAGAATTTCGGACCCTAGCGATGGTTCGGGTGATGCCCAGATGGCCCGATGGAGGCTCGTTGTGGCAGGCAAATAGAATTTCCTCACGCAGCTCTGCGGGGACGACCAACAGGTAAGTTTTGTTGCTGGCGGCTGCGTTCTTCTTGTACAACACGCCCTGTCGTAAGCAGAAGGATGACAATCCGCGAGTTATATGCTGGGGCAGTGATACGTTGCGGCCCTCTAGATGTTCAATGATAGGTCGCAATTGAGCATCTGCTCGCTGCCGTAAAGCCAAGTCTGTTACGCTTACGGAGCCAAGGAAAGGGCAGTCCTCTTCGAAGCTCTGAGCGGCAGGCTCAACTGGCGCGCGTGACAACGTGTCCGCATCTTCGTGTGCACGACCGGACTTGTACACGATAGTGACGTCGTACTCCTGCAGACGTAGGCTCCACCTTGCCAGTCGTCCGGAGGGGTCTCTGAGGTTCGCAAGCCAGCACAGCGAGTGATGATCCGTCACTACTCTGAATGGACGGCCGTAAAGGTAAGGTCGAAACTTAGCAATTGCCCACACGACAGCAAGGCACTCCTTCTCCGTGGTACTGTAGTTTGACTCCGGGCGTGTTAGGGTTCGGCTTGCGTAGGCGATAACCTTTTCAATTCCCTCCTGCCGTTGGACGAGTACCGCGCCCAGACCGACGTTACTGGCGTCGGTATGAATTTCTGTTTCGGCTTCCTCGTCGAAATGTCCAAGAACAGGTGGTGATGCCAGGCGAAGCCGAAGCTCTGTGAATGCTGATTCTTGGTCAGCACTCCAAACGAACGGCGTATCGTCTCTAGTGAGTCTAGTTAATGGTTCGGCAATTTTCGAAAAATTGCCTATAAAGCGCCGGTAGTACGCGCATAGACCAAGAAACCGCCGCACACTTTTCTTATCGGCAGGAGTCGGGAAGGCTGCGACAGCGGCGGTTTTCTCAGGGTCAGGACGGACGCCTTCTGCGCTTACGACATGTCCAAGGAACTTTAGTTCTTCGTAACCGAAATGGCATTTTTGCGGCTTTAACGTAAGGTTAGCCGTCCGAATCGCCTCAAGTACCTGTCGTAGTCGCTTCAGATGTTCGGAGAAGCTGGTTGAAAACACGACCACATCATCCAAGTACACAAGGCAGCTTTGCCATTTTAGGTCAGTCAACACAGTGTCCATCATGCGTTGGAAGGTAGCTGGCGCAGAGCAGAGTCCGAACGGTAGCACCCGAAATTCGTAGAGGCCATCCGGCGTGACAAAGGCGGTTTTTTCACGGTCGCGCTCATCAACCTCAATTTGCCAGTAGCCACTCTTTAAATCCAGGGAAGAAAAATACTTCGCTCGTCGTAGTCGGTCAAGCGAGTCATCAATACGCGGCAGCGGATAAACATCTTTTTTTGTGACGTTGTTGAGCTTTCTGTAATCTACACAGAAGCGAAGCGTACCGTCCTTCTTCTTAACCAGAACGACCGGTGAGGACCAGGGACTGTTCGAAGGCTGGATAACGCCGTCGTCGATCATTTCTTTCACTTGCTGCTTGATAGCTGCGCGTTCTGTCGGCGAGACGCGGTATGGCTGTTGGTGAATAGGTCTTGCGTCGTCGTAAGTGATTATCCTGTGCTGTGTAATTGGCGTCTGACTCACTTTAGACGACTGAGCAAAGCACGCCCTGAATTCAAACAATAGCTCTCGCAAGGCCCTCTGGTTCTCTTCCGGCAGTGCACTGTTCATGTCAACATCTATTACGGTTTGTCCATCGTGGCTACTGTCTTCACAGGCAAAACACTCAATGACGTCCTCCAAGGCTTCAGCGTAGGCGACCGCAGTGCCCCGGAAAAGGTGACGATGCTCATTGGTGAAATTTGTAATCATGACCTCGGCTGTACCGTTCCGAATGTCAATGATGCCTCGTGCCACAGAAATTCCAAGCGCCAGCAGCAGGGAGACGTTGCACTCTGCCACTGTTTCACCGTCACTGGTTCCTTCGGAAGTCACCTGAATTAGGATACTTGCACGAGGTGGTATTGTGACACTGTCGTCGGAAACACGGAGGGCGGTTGTACGGCGGTTGGAGTCCCTTGACGTAGCGTTGACTGTCGAAAAGGAAATGCAGCGTCGCCGTAGGTCGATTACGGCGCCATATTCCCGAAGAAAATCGAGGCCGAGAATTAATTCGCGGGAGCAGTCACGTAGCACGATGGGGCTGACCAAAAACGTGCAGCCTCGTATTTGTAGCCTGGACGTGCACAAACCAACCGGCGTTACAACATGTCCGCCAGCTGTACGTACATGCGATCCTGTCCAAGGCATTATCACTTTCTTCAAGGTACGTGCCAATTGTCCGCTAATAATCGAGTAGTCAGCACCAGTGTCTATTAAGGCAGTTAAACTGCGACCGTCGAGCATCACAGGTATGTCCATTGAAAAGTCGCTCAGCTGGGATACAGGCGCCGGCGTAGTCGAATTTCCGTTGGTCCGATGTCGCGTCGATTGGAGGGCGAGGTCTTCATCACGTCGAGAATCAGCGGCCTCGCCTCGAAAGGTCGCTGGCGTTAGTTTTCCAGGCGGGGGCTCGGAGACCGTCCTTGCGGCCTTCGATTTCCGTTGCCTGAATAAGACGACGACCGCGGTGACGGTGAACGCGACTGACGCCTGAGTGGGACGTTCTGCCGAGCGATAAAATCTTCAATTTCTGGTGGTCTCTGTCCAAACCGGGGGCGGGGTGAATTGGCAGGAAAACCCTGCAGCCCAAGTCGGCGGTACTGGCAGTCTCGGTAGAGGTGACCCGCTTCACCGCAGTGGTAGCAAAGCGGTCGTCGGTCGGGCATGCGCCATATGTCGGATTTACGCATGACGGGTCGAGCGTCTGCAAAATAAGGGACCACCTGTGCGGACTGCAGTGTGGCGTACGGGGTTGCGGCTGGTAGTGGGACTGGTGCAGGTGCGTTGTGTTCGAACGTGTCGGTATAAGTGGTGCGCTGGAAACCACTCACTGGGGATGGTGTCGTGGACGACGGAACGGTGCGTCTCAATACGTCTGCGTAGGTCACCCCTAGAGGTTCACTTGAAGTTGCGAACGCCTGAAGTGGTGTAGCAACCTGCGTTGGTGTCTCGCGCCGAGGTGTGCCGAGCGCATGCTGAACTTCGTCACGTATGATGGTGGCGATGCAATTCGTGGAAGGCTGCTGCTGCGCCTGGTTCAGCTGTTGCAGCTGTTGCAGCTCGTCGCGAACAACCGAACGTATCAGCTCGCGAAGCGCTTCCACGTCGGTCGGGAACGAGCCTAGCCCGGTGGTATAGGTAGCATTCACTTGCCGATCGTACTGGTTCCGCTGCTGCAGCGCCTTTTCCATGGCGACGGCTTCAGTGAGGAACTCCGCAACCGTTCTAGGCGGACTACGAATGAGTCCAGCGAAGAGCTGCTCTTTCACACCTCGCATCAAGTGTCGCAGCTTCTTGTCTTCCGGCATGGTTGGATCGGCGCGAGTGAACAGATGAACCATATCCTCCACGTATGCAGCCACACCTTCATTAGGCATCTGCATGCGGGACTGGAGGGCCCTTTCAGCGCGCTCTCGACGATCGAGACTCGAGTACGTTTCGCGGAGCCTGTGACAGAACTCATGCCACGACGTTAGGAGGCCCTTGCGGTTCTGGAACCATGTGCGAGCACCATCCAGAAGACTAAAGTACACATTCTTGAGCTTCGCTACTTCGTCCCACCCGTTGAAATCCGCTACGTACTCGTACTCAGCCAGCCAATCTTCCACATCTTCATAGAGGCCACCACGGAAGGGACTCGGAACACGTGGTTTTTGCAGCGTGTAATGAGTGGGTGCAGCTGCGGGTGCAGCGGTTGGAGCAGCGGCGGCTCCAGCGGCAGGGGAAGCGGTGACAGCAACAGTATTCTCCATACCAGTCGACGTACTTGTACTGTGAGGCACAAACTCGGGGGACAGTCCTCGAATCCTCCGACTGAAACGGTGTACCGGCGTAAGCTCTGGGTTTTGGGTCACGTTCCGGCTGCTAGAAGGAGTCTGTTGCATAGGTGAGGTTACCCAGCACCTCCACCATTAAAATGTCACGTTAAAAAGACAGGAAACGTTTTTAAGGCGTCCTCACAAAAGTCCGAAGAGCGGTCGGCTCAGCGCAGCCAAAAAAACAGAACAATGGCACGAGGGGAACTGCCACCTCGTCTGCCTCTTTTGCGCTGGCAGATCAAGCGCGCGGCAATATGTAATTAAATGTATACGCAGAGTATGAAGCAGCCAGAAAACAAACACGAACAGAATGAAGAAACGTGACAACATATATATCGCTGCCTCTTAAGTGGCGCTCAACCAAGTATAAGTTGAAAGATATATAGCGCTTCTGTTTTTTTAATTTCCCCTTTTTATCCGTATCGTGCTCTGATCGTTGCTTTGTACATTTCGGCGAATCCTAAGCAAAGGATCAAACGCCTTGCAACAAAAAGCTAGAAAGAAAGAAATAGGTGGCTAAACGAAAGTATACTCCCAACTATATTGCTGTGAAGAGATTGTGTTTTAAGATAATTCGCGGATGATTCGCAATTCTGCATGCATGTCAATTCCTTTTTCTGCGTAAAACCCGTTTAAGCGACCCACGGCGGGACACATATTGCACGGACGGAGAAACTGCCGACCAGGTCTGTCAGGCTAATCGCTCACGTGGCATATATCGTCACCGCAACGTCTTCGAAAGAAAACAAAGTCTTAAATTTCAGGCGAGTGAACCCGACGACTATATTGACGTTGAACCTGACGTCATGCATCATGAACGTTTCTTTGGCTCACCGTAATGGAGTGCTTCGTGCTTCGACCGTCAGCCGCGTTAACGACCACCACTCTTGAAGTGTGATTCGCGAACATCATCACATGCGCGATCACACGTGTACGCACACACACGCACACAATTCGTGTACTCTATAGGCCGCGGAGTAAATGGGGCGCGGAGCGTTAAAGCCCAGCTGTGTCTCACTACAGTTGCCCGCGTGGTATAGCGTCTTTGCTCGCGGTGCATTGTGGAGCATTCATCGCATGCACTGCAGTGCATCGCAGTCTCCCAGGGTCGACGCGAAGTACTCACCCATGGCCGGCGATGGATGTCCTGGCTTTCCTTGGCTGCGTAGTTGGAGGGGCCCCTGTTCCGGCCGGGCTGAGACGATGCCTTCGCGGTTGCCGATCAAGCGAGGAAGAAGATGAAGCGGTGCGCGGAGAGGCGACGCTCGAAGCTCCGCCCCCGGCGTAGGACCCGCCCACCTACTGGGCGGTGTCTCCTAAATCTGTTCTTTTGCGGGATGACGTTCTTCGGCAAGACATCCCTCCTACAGTGGTGTCTTCGCTCCAAAACGTGAGCGACCGGCGCTTTTTTTTTTCTTTTTTAAGCGCGCACCTGTTCAGTCCTGTCGTTTGAGGCGAACTGAGCGGGCACGATGGCCGTTTTTTTTTTTTTGTCTTTCGGTTACGAGCCTACAAGGAATCCATTTTTGTTTGCCAGGTTTTGTTCGAAGCGCCGTCGAAGAAGGTTTGGCGAAACAGGAAGGAAAGATTACGGATCGGTGGGCAAGTCGGTTGTGGTTCACGATTGTGGCAGGACAGAGCTACAGGATGAATGCGCAAGACAAGAAGACGAGCGCATGTCCCGTATTCTCGTTCCTTGCGCATTCGCTGTTATGGTGCTGTCCTATCTCGATTCTGATGATCCCTTTTGTGATAACGGCGCAAGATAAGTCGCTCGAACTAGCTTCAATCAGCTATGCAAACACGACAGGGAGCACTCGTCTGATGTCTCTCGGTAACTGTGCTTCGAAGGAAGTGAAAGCGTTCCTTGATTGACATCCAATAACGACCACGCCTCCGCACGACGGTCTTTCACCTTCGCCGCTCGGAAAGCGGCGTGGGGAAGGCGAAAGCGAGACGCGTTCCGTCGCATTCCGCGTTCCCACATTCCGTAATGCGATTCGTTTCTCTGGAACGTGCCGAGTTGCTTTCTTGTGGTCTGTCTTGAGTTCACGGGAGGAAGCTTTCTTTTTGTTTGGTTTTTCGTTTCCTTTTTTTTAAGTAGCATTGGGAGAGCGAAGCACTTGAACGCAAGCTTCTGGAATGCCGATAGTGTTGACGAGGTACAAATGTGCATTCATTGCTCTTCGAAATGTCGGCGAGTCGGATGAAATTGTGATTTGCTTTCTCATACAGCGCCTATATACGACCAACTGTAGCTTGCGTAAGGCGTCAGTAGAAAAAGTTGAAGAGAGAGAAGGAGTGACCGGCTGGGAGGGATGTGGCCGATCCCCCATGGTGGGTTGCGCCAGGATTAAAGGAGCAATCAAATCAATAATATATATATATATATATATATATATATATATATATATATATATATATATATAATGAGATCTAACAGACAGTAATGCCAAGGAATGTACAGTGGAAGTTATTAAAACCAATGGAATGTAAATAAGAAAGAAAAGTGGGTGAAAAAATAACCAACCGTGAGCAGGTTGGTTATTTGTCCCTTAGTGCATACATCCAACTTTTGCCTATCCCAAGTTTCCTGTTCACTGTTCTGACGCTTCCTCCGTTTTTTTTTTAGAGCGCGTTCAATTCTCTCCATGTTATACCTTCTTACATCGTATACCTTACGCCTATTAATCAACTTCGAAAGCTCTCCCAGTTCTATTTTGTCTGTTGTATTTCAGGCTTTCATGGTTTGACGCTTCTTAATGAGATTCTTCGTTTCCTGGGAAAGCTTGCCAGTGTCCTGTCTAACTACCCTGCCTCCAACTTCCACTGCACACTCCGTAATGATACCCGTCAGATTATCATTCATTGTATTTACGCTAAGGTTGGTTTCCTCACTAAGAGCCGAGTACCTGTTCTGAAGCGAGACTCTGAATTTCTGTGCTTTTCCTCTCAGTGGTAGCTCATTGATGGCTTCTTGCGTATCAGTTTCTGTCGTTCCTTCCTCAAGTCTAGGCGAATTCGAGCCCGTACCATTCTATGGTCACTGCATCGTACCATGCTAACCACTTCCACATCCTGCACGATGCCTGGGTGTGCACTCATTATAAAGTCTATTTAGTTCTTATTTTCGCCATTAGGGTTCCTCCTTGTCCACTTGCGGTTTCCTCGTTTTCGGTAGAAGGTATTCAAAATCCGCAAATTATTGCGTTCTGCGAATTCTACTAGTAGCTCTCCTCTGGCGTTTCTAGTACCGATGCCATAATCTCCTACTGCCTGGTCTCCAGCCTGCTTCTTCCTTACCCTTGCATTAAAGTCTCCCATCAGTATTGTATAGCGTGTTTTTACCTTACTCATTGCCGATTCCACTTTCTTCATAGAAGCTTTCAACTGAAGCGTCATCATGGCTGGATGTAAACGCGTATAAGCCTGTACCACCTTCATCTTGTATCTCTTATGGAGCTTAACGACGATACTTACGATAATTTAATGACGATACTCATGAAGTAACACCAAGCTAATCATACACTATTCTAGAGCAGTGCAGGAAACACGCACAAAGTAAAAAAAAAAAAACTTGGACTCAGTGCATGGGTATTGTACTATGTGCCCTTCTATAGCCTTGTGTTTGTCCTTTAATATGTGATGACAGGAGGTTTTCAGAGGCCCAGAATGAGAACAGTTAGGGATAAGAGTTAATGGAGAGTACCTTATACTAACCTGCGCTTCGCCGATGACATTGCATTGCTGAGTAACTCAGGGGACGAATTGCAACTCATGATTACGGAGTTAGACAAGGAGACCAGAAAGGTGGGTCTTAAAATTAATCTGTAGAAAACGAAAGTAATGTACAACGACCTCGGAAGAGAGCAGCGTTTCCAGGTAGGTAATAGGGCACTTCAATTTGTAAAAGACTGTCTACTTAGGGCAGGTAATAACCGCGGAGTCGAACCACGAGACTGAAGTAACTAGAGGAATAATAATGGGGTGGAGCACATTTCGCTAGCACTCTCAAATTATGACAGGTAGATTGCCACTATCCCTCAAGAGAAAGGTATATAACAGCTGCATCTTGCTGGTACTTAGCTACTAAGCAGAAACCTGGAAACTTACAAAGATGGTTCAGCTCAAATTGAGGACGACGCAGCGAGCAATGGAAAAAAAGAAATGGTAGGTGTAACCTTAAGAGACAAGAAGAGAGCAGAGTGGATTAGAGAACAAACGGGGGTTAAGGATATATATAATAGTTAAAAGCAAGAAGAGGAAATGGACATGGGCCGGGCATGTAGCGCGTATACACAGGACAACCGCTGGTCATTAAGGGTAACTGACTGGATTTCAGAGAAGGCAAGCGGGTTAGGGGGAGACAGAAGGTTAGGTGGGCAGGTGAGATTAAGAAGTTTGCGGGTATAAATTGGCAGCAGCAAGCACAGGACCGAGTTAACTGGCGGAACATGGTTGAGCCCTTCGTCCTGCAGTGGACGTAGTCAGGCTGATGATGATGATGATGATGATGATGATGATGATGATGATGATGTGACGACTGTTGTGCAAGTGCAGAGGAGAAGCCGGCGCCGCGCATTGGCACCAATCTCGCCTTATATACATTTAATTTAAAAAAGGCACATATATACAAACATTGGACGGGTGCAATCTTGAGTATACGTGTACATTCTTTGTCCGGGACCTCGTACAACTCTTCAAAAGATAAACTATCAACCAACTGGCCCCGCCATAAGCCTAATCTAACCTTAAAATACAGCGGCGCAGGGGCAGCAGCATCTATACAGCGTGCAGCACATGCTCGAGTCATAGCGAACTGTGCTCGGTAAACTGCACGACAATCCACCAGCTCATATACGTTCAATAAACCATATTTAGTGGAAGTGTTGCGTATCACTCCCAGTATATTTTACCCCTGGGCCATATGCATGGCGCAGTTCCGCAGCAATATTATCAAACTCAGGCGAGGTTGTCAACGTTAGCCCGCACGTAAATTCGTCAGTGGCCTTCAGGCAGAGAGGTGAGCAGGGAAAGCGCTTCCTGTCTGAACCAAGAAAGCCAAGCGTATGGCGTATACTGTGGGATCTTGAAGGCCCTGCAGTGAGAAAGGTGACCAAATGGGTATATTAATGGCGAAAGCCATCACACTGATCATTGAGAAACCGGTCATATAGGTTAGCCTGCTTGCCCTCGCTATTCACGAGTTGAAAGCAAGAAGGATCTCTAAATGTTGTTGATTCTTTTTTTTTTATTTCGAATGAGTGCGGCGAGTTGGGTGGGCTGGTAAAGATGCACAACTTCGAATTCTTAGCGGAAGAAAATACGGAGACAAAAGGAAGAAACGTGCAGGGAACATGAGCGCAAACTTCGAACGTGCACGTTTATTTGGGAACATACATCAATATATATCAACTCAAATCACAGCAATCTTACGCATTCCTCTCTTACAGATAAAGTACTACCAAACATCATACAGAAACAAGAAAACGTATACAACAGGTGAACGCGCATGCGTAACTGGAACAAAGAAAAAAACTTACAAGGTAACTTACAAAAACAACTGATAGAAAAGCCCCCGGAAGAACCATACAAACGAAAACTGAAACATTCGTTGCGCACGCATATCCTGGTGAAACTAAGGAAACATGTTAATTAGGAGCTAAATCCCTTATCATTTTTAAATGGTGGCTACATGCCACAGCAGTCAAAGATGGGTTTTGCTATAATCACATGCTCGCAAGAAAGGCCACGACACCCCTACACCCTACCCTCCAATGCCTCGTCTTCATACTACGTTCCGAGTGTCAGAGCCTCAGCGGGAAAGGGTTGAGAGTGTGGAAAGGGGGATGTATACTGCCCCCATCACATCCCCACACCCTTAACGGATATGCCTGCGCACGCCTTTGTGGCTGTAATGCAACTGAAAACGTCTTACACCCAAAACGTCACAGCGATGAGAGCGGGCATGATACTGCGCCAGCTTCCCTAACGCTGCACGCAACTGCAGCAGCGGACGCGAGGACGACGCCGCATTGCGAAACCGATCCGCTCGTCTGGTGGCAAATCCGCGGAGCGTGAACGGCGAGGCGCGCCTTTGCCGACGACTTCGCCGACGTTCGCATCCTCGCCTCCGTAGTAGCCCAGCGTGACGCCGCCCCCTTCCTGTTTCCCGACACAGTGCTAGCCGAATATCTGCTCGTTTTCGCTCGCCATCGTTTTGGCGACACCCGCAAAAGGGTAGCACTCTAAAATTAGTCTCCGCGCAGTCGGTTGCGCGCTTCGTCCCTCGGGCCCTGGCTTCGTGCACTGTGCGTATGCAGGAGTGCTCAGTTCATAAGCTTTTTTTGAGAAATACGCGGTTTGGTAATTCAACTCGAGTCTATTTCGAACAGCGTGAGGTCGAAGGCTCTGTCAAGACGTCTCCGACATCTTGACAGAGCCTGAAGACCCGTTCAAAAGCGGCAGAGATTTTACAAAAATATCGCGTAAGTCACTGTATACACACAAGCCAAATAAGTGAACAATACTTCGGTGATACAAACAAATCACATGGGATCGCCGAAAACATTCGCATCATTCGAACTTCGTATCACCCAAATATAAGGAAAATTAGCCCAAATCAATAGAATGTTCTCGATTATTGTTTTCCTGCGCCGCGGCAATGCCACGAGCAGCTCCAAATACTTGCCTGCGAAATTTTAAACGTGAGTGATCACACTTATATTTGTAAGTATATACATGTGGCCCGTGCGTGCAAGTGCAATATTGAGCCAAGTGTGTGGTGTCCCGCGTCAGCCAATCGTTTTCCAACATTTGTACGCTTTTGCGCAATACACTAGAGTAATGCGGCAAAAGTGATTTAAGAAACGCTGGGCAGACGATGATAAAGCTTTAGAACCGCTGTTCTTTGTCATTATTTTCGCATCGTGCTCCTGTTGGGTATATTTAATGGGAGACGTAGGGCTGTGCCCGCACAAAAAAAATGTAACAACTTGGCAGCACTATTCCACGTTCACGAGAACAATTTTCGAAAACAATTGGATCACGTAAGCTTAGTATTGATGACGGTTGGTTATTCCATTTGATGGAGGCTTTGGGAAGAAATTAATGCCAGCGTGTGTCAGAGTTACAAAAGGATACGTTCACTTTATGGAAAATATATCTACGAGCAGGTGTAAACGGTGGTAGGCGAATAAAAAAACAATCGAACAGTGCCAATGTGGTAGTAAATTTTATGAAAAAGTGAAATGCGAGTTTGCTTCTGGTGAACTGCCTGTAATGGGATATTAAGAATTGATTTCATTTCTATTACGTCTGCTGTACGATGGTAGTATGCTAGGATAAAAAATAGCACTTATTGTAGGGCTAGTTTGGTTCATAATTGCATTTTAAGGCACCAAGCAACACATTCGTAGGACATGGAACAAAGTGCATGCCCTGTCTCGTATCCTCTTCTGTGAAGGCGTTGTTTACCAACTTAGGAGGCAATTAAAAATAAACAGAGTGCATCTGCACCGCATCAACTGCGTCAATCAATATATTTTACGTGACTAACGTGTTACGAGATTATAGGCGTAACACGTAAACATCACGTAACACGATCCTGTTACTCGATGACGCGTCAGTTCAGTACCATGACTAGTCGTTACATGATTTTACGTGGCAGTTAGTCGCGTAACAGACTGGCCCGTCATAATTTTTTTTTGTTTTCCATGCCGGATAAATTGGCGCATATATTGCGGGTGCGGAGCCAGAGTTCAAGAGGACGAAAGCTAGCGTGTACAGGTTCAGGATGACGATGTATACACCTTTTGCACTACGCGACGCAACAAAGGCTTTAAGAGCTCCGCTATTAAAAGGATAAAAAGTGTTTACCAGCGCAAACGACGGTACTGGAGAGGACAGGAGAAGAGGCGAGACAGAGTGCTGAACTGCCAAAAATTTATTTCTTGCGAAGGTCTTCGCTTTTGTACAGTCACCAGTCGCAACAGTCATATACCAACACGCCCAATCCTACTGTCTATTAAAAGGGCCCTGCAGTTTTTTTTTCCAAGTAGGATTCACTAAACGAGCATGTTGCCACACGAATTCACAGCTGCAAGAAGCTTTAGAATTCGTCCAGTACGAGATTTCTCTCGTCCTGACGAAAGCGCTGGAAGCTAAGCACAGCGGAATGACACGGGCGAAGAAAATACGTTCCGCGCGGCACTTGACCTTGAGCACTTTCTCTCTCTCTCTGTTGTCGAATGCGAAGCTTTTTAGCTCGATCATGCGCCCACACGTGGACAAGTCGCTGCCTCCCGTGGCGTCCCAGTAACGTCCGAGTGCGCCAAGCTCAAATCAGCCAATGGCTAGTGCTGGGCGTGTGACGTACTCTTTTTTGAGTATGTTACATCATTTGCCGGGAAAATATGAAGCAAACTTCGGTGACTTTTTTTTTACATAAACATACAGAAGGAGGTCCCAGAGAATTTATTGTAAATTCTAGGCCACGCGATGCGCTGTGATAATTTGGCTCACGTGTTCTCGAAAACATCGACTGTACCAATCGGCAGCGTTTTTTGACCACGCTCAAAAAAGTGTTTCAGGGCCCCTTTAAGGCCGCGTTCACACTGAGCATTCCGGCCGCCGAAAGGGCTTCGAATCTGGTTCGGCTGTGGCGAGATCCGCCGAAAGGGCCCTTTCCCCGCCGATCGCTCTCGGACCGATTTTTGCGGCGCCTGCCGCCGAATCGGTCACCGCGGACCAATAGGAGCGCTAGTCAAGGAATTTCGAAAAATGGCGTCCAAGCCCTACTCACTTGTTATGCTGCAGTGCACGTAACTGAATGTTGAAACCAACTGGAGCTTAACCTACTCTGTGCCTACTTCGCCTCCGTATTTCGTGAAAGAGGTGACCGAGCTTGCTGTTGGCGTGACCGAGATTGTTGCGGTGTTGCAGAGCAAAACGAACCCACCAACGCCGCTGGCGTCGGTGGTTTTTCTGCTCTTCGTGCATTACAAGACAGCCACTTGCCAGCAAAGTAAGCAGTACTGTCTTTTATTGCTTCTTGCGTGCGAGAATCGTCGAAGTATACGCCACCGGATAGCGTAGTAGCATTTGCGAGCCGCGACAACAACCGGGTGACAGCGCATCCATCCCGCGTTCGCCCCGTAGATGGCATATTCGGCGGCGCGGGGCGCGTCCAGTGCGAACGACGCTGTGTTTCGGCGGCAGGGGAATTTCGGTCGCTGTAGAAAGCGGATGTTTCAGTGTGAACTAGGCTTAAGGGCGAATGTTTGCGTCCGATTACCTTGCGACCGGCTTTCGCGACACCACACAGAGTTGTCGGTGTGCCCGAACGCGTGCAGTTTGTAAGTCACTCCGCTGCACAAATTGGGAGAACCTTGGAACGTTCTCGATCCAACGGGGCCATTCATTGCGTCGCAATCATACTGAGCCGCCGGAGCGTGGCTGTGACAGGCGTGGCGTCACGCTGAGCGTCTTACCCTGGAAGTATCACGTATAATAAAACACTGCGTGCATAGAGTGCTTGCAAAACTAAGCCAAACATACCTTTCATCGTGATAATCAGGTTTACCGGAGTTAAACGTGAGAGCTTTCTTCATTTTTTTCCCTTCATATTTTTTCCTTTGCCTCACTGCTATAATGTAACCGTAGCTATGGCATTGCACGTACGCGTCCGCTTCAGCTACGGGAGGTGCGGGGTTCGATCCCCAGTGCCGGCCGGCCACCCACCGGTAGCTAAACAGGGTACAGGCGGGCTTCGAGGGGCTGTGACGCGTCGCCCCAGTGGTGAAGCTTACTCTGCCTGGATACTCCCAACACGCTGCGTGGGGCCCCCGGTCAGTGTTTTAATGTAGTGCAGTGAAGCAGCACAGTTTTGAGCGATACAGCGAACTATAGTCGTGCGGCGCAGCAAAGTGCAGTGAAGTCTTCAGGACTCCTGTCAGGCGTTCAGTATGTATACGACTCGCAAGGCAGAGAATTATCGTGATAGCAAATCAGAGATACAAGGGAGTATTGCTGCATCGATATACATTTGGAACATCTATATATATATATATATATATATATATATATATATATATATATATATATATATATATATATATATATATATATATATATATATATATATATATATATATATATAGGTAGTGAAATACTTTTACGATGCCTATGTGACCACCATTAACTTTTGTGGAGTGCCACCGCTGCATACGCGCCAGCCGATTGACTGACAATCCTCTTTTTTTTCCTTTTTTTCTCTCTCTCTCTTTCTCTTTCCTCTCTCTCTCATATTTATGCCCCCTTCCTATTCCCCCAGCGTAGGGTAGCAAACCGGGCATGTGCCTGGTTAACCTCCCTGCCTTCCCTCTCGTTGTTTACCCCTTTCACGATGTATCAATGTATCGCGATGCTATGTCCTACGCAGGCATCTCTTCAATGTGTTTTGCTTTTTTTATTTTGGAAACGGGCTGTGGCAGGTACCCAAAAAATGATGTGAAAGATTTTTTTTGTTTTGTACGTGCCAAGTCAAGCAAAGGCACGCTGCTGGTCAGTGACAAGGGCGGCTATGGTTTTCTCTGAAGCATGGAATGGCCGATGTGGTCAAGTGCGCGTGCGACAGCAGATTCTCGGAGGCAGTGCTGCCAGCCTCTCTGCCGACTAAAAGTCTCGGTTTCTCCAAGGCCAGAGTGCACCTATTTTTTTTTTTTTTTTTTTGGGTGGCATGACTTCTTGACACCTTTTTCCGGGCGGCATCACTTCTTGAAACAGCGATTTCGCTGTTTCAATGTGACATCGCGCACGTTCATTTCTCATATCTGCAGCACTTCCAAAAGCAGTTCCCGTAGTACAGGCGGGAGTGACTGGAGTATGTCCATCTTTGTCGCGCTTTTAGTCGCCCCTTGTTGTGGTTGTCTTCCACGGCTTGGCGCCGCTTGGACGCTGGGAATGGCTTGTCAGCGTCTGCGCCTTGCTTTCTTCGGCGGATCGACGATCCCCGAACTGGATCGGATGCGGCCACAACACGGCAGTCCTGTTCTGAACCATTCGTCAAACCATTCGGTGCTCCTCGTCAAGCCCCTTGGACCAACAGCCGTCTGAGGTTGACGTTTTTATGGCCTCGGGGTGAGCTCCTTGCAGTCACTGCTGCTATAGGAAGGATTGATCTCTGCTTTGTCCAATCTGCTAGAAAACAAGATGCACCGGGCGCTCGGAGTCCCCTATCGAGCACCTTTTGCATGCTCCACGGTGCCTTTGTGAGCCGGCCACGGAGCTATCGTCGGCGTCGGCGCCGCTATCGGGGACAACTGCAAGGCCAGTTTTCGAGAATGTGCGATGCCTTCACTGTCCTGTGTGAATCCGGGTTCTGTGAATCTGTGTGAAGGCGAGCCGCGCGCACCACTTCCCTCTTTCCTGGGCTGAGGCGGTGCACGACTTCAGTGGCGTATATAGGCCATCTTTGTCGCCTTTGTCGGAACAAAGGATTCTGGGTCATTGGCCGAGCCCATCCTCAGCCCAGAAGGCTTTGAAAGCTTTGCTGCGCTTTTTGCGGACAACTGGCCTCACTTTAGTGTCTTATACTCTTTGATGTTGCCTTTCCTCTGTCGCAATTTTTTTGTAATTTCTCTCTCTCTTCGCAACATTTCTTTTTAACATCTTTCATTCCCCTCACCCCTTTCCCCAGCACAGGGTAGCCAGCCGGTCTAAGAACTGGCTAACCTCCCTGTCTTTCCGCTTAAACTTTCTTCCTCCTTCCTCCTCCTTTCAGTGGCGTAGCCAGGGAGTGTCACACCGGGCCCGTGTCCCCCTCCACCTCGTAATTTATTTCGACACAGCAAAAAAATAACACTCAGCCACATCTGCAAAACTTCAACAGTGCTATAGAGACGGGACAACAGAACAGAAGAAACGGGACGCAGTGTATACCAACTGATTTATTCATTTTATCTGGTTTCAACTTCCCATTACTATAAAACAACTTGCCCAGAAAGCTACGTCACTGATTTATTAAAAAGACAAATCTGCCCTTCTAAAACCATACGCGTGCACAGTGACGTTCATGGCCAAAGGATATTGGTCAAATAACCGAATTGTGTCAGCGACACATCGGCGTATCTTTCCAGGAAACAGTGCGATTTTCTTATGTAGATAGCAGTCTTGGTGGGGTAGTGCACCTTCGTCACGTGGCCATGACAGTCACTGCGCAGGCGCGCTGTTTCAGAACGGCAGATTTGTTTTTAATAAATAAGTTGATATAGTCTCCGTTCGTCCTGCTTCTTCTATTCGGTTGCCCCATCTCTAGCGCAGTTGATTTCCAAATGTCTCACCAGCGAGCCACCCAACATATTATACGCTTCTCAATCACTTTCCTCGATTTGCCTCAGACAGACAAGTACTTGCCGACGCGATGCGGCGACTGGATGATCGGCCTCTTTCTGTGCAGGTGCTATTACAGCAGCATCCACATCCCTCGACATCCCACAAGGCAGTGAAAGCCCTGCATGCTGTGTTTCTTGAGAAAGACGGGTTTATGTGGATGCCTCTGACTTGCGGTGAACTTCTACACGCTGCATTGAAATTACTGTCGATCTTTCCTTTTTTCTCTCCTTCTCTTCCCTCTCTCTCATCTCCCTTGTCCCCTTCCTTAATCCCCCAGTGTAGGGTAGCCAACCGGATGTCTTTCTAGTTAACCTCCCTGCCTTCTCCCTTTTGTTGCTTCCTTCCTCCTCTACGACATCTGCCTGCCCGGTCCCGACTTCAAATAAAACGGTATCCCGCCTCCCCCTCCCCATCAAAAAAAAAGTTTTTGTCCACGTTCCTGTTAAGATTCCCCCATTGCAGACAGAGACAAGGTCGACTTCTTGATTGCATTATATCACAGACTCAATGGTTTTCCCCAAGAGGGATTCTGGAATCTAGGGAAGACCAAAAATGTGAGCGTCGAGACACTCAAAAAACAAAAAGCGCAACTACAATTCAGCCTAGTTGGAACGTATCGATCTTGAAATATTTGCGCAGACACACGGGGGCATCTTGAAATGTTTGCGCCCGTTTGTCTTCTGTGTTCCCGTGTGCATGTGCAAACATCTCAAGCAAGATCCAAGAAGACGTTAACATTAGTTATGCAAATACACATTCCTCGTCGTCTTTGCCTTCTGAACCGACTTCGTCTTCTCTACGGCCAGGAGAGACCCACGTGAGGGCGGAAGTGTTTTGAAAACAATAGGTATCCCGTGAAGAGATGTCGCCATGTTGCAAGAGTATTCGGCAAAGAAGGCGGTACTTATTCGCTTTAACACGAATTTGTGTTCGTCTGCAGCGATAGAGGGTATAGGGGGTATGCACTTGACGTCATCCGCTAGGATCGCTGGCGTCGAGGTCGCCATTTTGGAGATCCGTGCATCGCCACAAGCGCAAAAAATTCGCTGCACGCGCTGTATACGATATCCGTATACGGTAACTTGGATGTCACCTCTGGAACACTTTCTGCACGCCGAAACACTGACAGCAGTACGGCATGTACGAACGTAGTGGTCTGCTCTGAGTATTGCTTACGGACTTTGTATACGATAACCGATTACAGCAGAAGTGAAATAAGAAACACGCGCGTCGATATCACTGATAAGCGCCGAGCGTATCAGGATTTTGTGTGTGTCGGCTGCTTGCTGTTATCTCCGCTTGCGCATTCGGAACTCACAAAATGAAGTGAAATCACCTGAAAAAAAAAAACATAGGGGGCGGGGGACTGTTTAGCATAGCAGGGTTGGATAAAATGCTCTGCCGTTATTCCTTGTAATGGCCCAAATGAGACAGTATGTGCCCCAATTATGTCAGTTGAGAAATCCTTCTGGTGTCACGGAGTGCGCCAGAAAGGCGAGAAGCGCAGGAGAGGAAAGCACACTCTTCTTTTCAGCTTTTTTTCTGTATTTTAGAGGGTGTTTAAGGGCCCTTTAAATTTTATGCTTTGGTCGGCGCCGTGTATCGTTATGTTAAAGGCGAGGTACTTGGACTGAACTAAATGTTTAAACAGTTAATTCAAGCGCAGTTACATATATACCTTCACTGTAAAATACTTTGTGCGAGTCCTAACTGACCCATACAAACTTTTTAATATATATTTTGAGTGTTATAAAAAAGGGATGAACAGCTAGTGCGGAAAAGGTTCACGTGGTGAAATGCCGAAAGATCGTACAAATGTCACGTGATTGACCCGCGTGCCTAGCGTCCCCTTGCGCTGAGCTACGCGTTCACTTGCCTCCTTCAGGGTTCGCATCACTGAAACTATATGCATAAAGCGGCATTCTGTGATACAAAGTGCACGGTAATATATAGCCACACCGTATGACTTTCACCTTCGGCTCTTCTTGGGCGAGCGCTGAAGAAAACTGGTAAGTTGTTGTTTGCTGCTGCTGAATTCAAAACTGCAACCTACCTGCATGCGATGACCGGTCTCGTTAAAAATTTTTCGAAGTGTTAATGAAAGGTCCCTGTACAGTTTTTTTTTTTTTCACGTTCCGTGTTTGATCAGACCACTACTGAATCAAATCACAGGCTTCTTAATTCCATCGAAACCCCCCTTCTCCTCCGCTACGCCTTTCACCCTCAACTACCTGTATACTATTCCCTCGAGCTCTTGGGGATAAGCTCCGCCGTCACGGGGCCCTGCGTCATGCGTTCCACAGCCAATCAGGTCAGTAGCCACGGTGACGTCAAGCGGCCAGAGCATGTCACTCTGTGAATGGGTTGTTGAAAACGCGTTTGGTCGAGTAGCAGTGATCAGCAGCGATTCGCAGTTTAAAAGCGTTGCAATAAATTGCGCAGTTTACGCAGACAGCCCAAGTTGGTTTGTAAATGACCCGTGCATGGAGCTTGGTCTACCGGCCCAATGTGTTTCTACAAAATCGTCAAAACTGTTTCAGGGTCCCTTTAAGTGAAAGTGTTTACCCGTACACGGAAATAATGGTCTCGTCTGATACACCATGGACGTTCCGATGACATGTGCGCTGCATGCGAACAATTCAACCTACAGAACGAAAGGGACATAACAATACCCTGTGATCAAATAGAGAGAGAGAGGGGGAAAGAAATTGCAGTAAGGTTATACTACACTGCGCCCGGTTTTTCATCCTTCTCGGGGGAGAGAACAAAAGAATCGGCGAAGCTTGCATTGAAACCGCAAAACCTTGAATTTTTGAAACAGCAAAACTGGATTATTCTTGACTAATCTGGTTGCTTAAAGCAGGGTTTTACGCAGAATTTTTTTCCAGGGGTTGGGGTGAGGGAGAGGCACCTCTTTGATCCAAAGTGGGGGTCGAATGTATGCATGACGGCAAAAAAAAAAAAATCGGTGGGGGGGGGGGGGGGCACGGGCTTGTAGTGCCATTGCCTGGCTGCACCCCTGCCTTCTAGGTTTTAGTGGACCAGTGTAGGAGTGGGATTTACCCAATTTCTGCGGCACATGTCCCTACATTTTTTTTTTCAAAGTAGGGTCGGACACATTCCGACTAGCTCAAGTAACTTCGCTGTTAAAAGAATAGAGAACGGACGAAGGAGATAAAGGACAACTGATACGCTCGCGTGCATATAGTAGCCACGGGATCAGACGGACGAAGGAATGTCGCGCGGGCAAACATTTACTTGCACGGATACATTTCGCCCACGTGTACACACACGTAGCGCGCGCATGCGCACGTGGGCATCGACGAGTCTTGCGTTAAGCGAATCGCCTTCTCGTTGCCGCAGGAGGCGACTCTATATTGTGTAAGTCGTGCTGAATCCGACAAGTTACATAGAGACATCAGCCGACGAGGACGCTGTGCGCGCCGCTTCTCTGCGTGATATCCGGACGACGCCCGTGCAGCAGCAGCGGCGCTAACGAAGTCAGCTCTCCGCCTTCCAACGGCGGCGGCACCTGTGTTTGCCGCCGTTGTCGGCCCCTTTGAGGCCCAGATGGCGCGCCGTCCTGTCGGGTTTCTCCGTGAACCGCGCCGCCTGCAGGGAGGCGCCACTTTTGTGCTGCTTCTGCGCGCCGTCTTCTGCGTGCATCTGCATTCTCGCGCGGAAACGGCAGCGTGCGGCGTAAGACGCTGTGAAATTCGTCTGCGGTCCATCGCCGTCTGCAGGCGGGCTGTGGCGAATGGACCTGCTTGCCGAGTCTTGCGTGGGAGCCTTGTGTATGAAATGACAGACAGACAGACAGACAGACAGACAGACAGACAGACAGACAGACAGACAGACAGACAGACAGACAGACAGATAGCAGAACAGACAGACAGACAGATAGATAGATAGATAGATAGATAGATAGATAGATAGATAGATAGATAGATAGATAGATAGATATACAGATAGATAGATAGATAGATAGATAGATAGATAGATAGATAGATAGATAGATAGATAGATAGATAGATAGATAGATAGATAGATAGATAGATAGATAGATAGATAGATAGATAGATAGATAGATAGATAGATAGATAGATAGATAGACAGACAGACAGACAGACAGACAGACAGTCAGACAGACAGACAGACAGACAGACAGACAGACAGACAGACAGACGACAGACAGACAGACAGACAGACAGATCAGATAGATAGATAGATAGATAGATAGATAGATAGATAGATAGATAGATAGATAGATAGATAGATAGATAGATAGATAGATAGATAGATAGATAGATAGATAGCAGACAGATAGACAGACAGACAGACAGACAGACAGACAGACAGACAGACTAGACAGATAGACTAGATAGATAGATAGATAGATAGATAGATAGATAGATAGATAGATAGATAGATAGATAGATAGATAGATAGATAGATAGATAGATAGATAGATAGATAGACAGACAGACAGACAGACAGACAGACAGACAGACAGACAGACAGACAGACAGACAGACAGACAGACAGACAGACAGACAGACAGACAGACAGATAGACTAGATCAGATAGATAGATAGATAGATAGATAGATAGATAGATAGATAGATAGATAGATAGATAGATAGATAGATAGATAGATAGATAGATAGATAGATAGATAGATAGATAGATAGATAGATGTCATTTCAAAGCAAAAACGATATATGCCGCGTGCATTCGGTTTGCCACTTCATGGTGCTCCACTGTCGACCCACAGGTTGTGAGATCGAAACCCAGCCGCAGCGGCTGCATTTAGATGGAGGCGAAATGCAGGCGTTGTGTTTAGAAATCCAGGTTGTGGAAGTTTGCAGAGTCCGCTAAATGCATCAGTGATCGTTGTTTTGGGACGTCAAACACGAACAATGATTGCTTGCTTCCAACCCTGCACTGGATAGAAGGAAGCGGGCAGAAAAAAAAAATTATGTGGATGGGTAATTTAACTATGTTGCACTGAGACAGAATGAATGCAGTGTTGTCGTTGTAACCGCTGTCGTAGATAACCAACAGTAACTGACACAACGCAACATTTAATCATTATTCAGCTTAAGCTAAAGCAATATAGGCCAACATACGCCAAAACACGTGGCTAAAACCATTGGCCTAGCTGCAGGGGGAAGACTTAAAATGACCGCCGAAAATTTCTTACTTCTGCATGTTATGTAATATTCACGCACACATACAAACCCACACATGAACATGCATTCTTGTAACTAAGAATTCTTGCATTCTTGTACAAGAATTGTGAGAAAAAACGGTTGGAGAGGATTCCCAACCGTATTCTTATTTTAGAGACAGTTCCAGTTCTGTAGCAACATTAAACTGTTTCTTTCCAGTGGGTTGATTAAGCGCTGGCGGGGCGGTGTTTCATAGCTCTCGTATCACGAATGAGGCCATGATGTATATACAGTGCCTTATTTGGTACAACCAACTGCGATGTTGCTGTCACGTGAAAGGCAGAGATGCTATTTCCTCGTTCTCTGTTCCTCTTTCAACTTCTGTGGAAGCCCGACTGATGTGGCATACACGGTAATGCTCTCTTCGAGTTGGGAGTGCCGAATCTGCCTCGTCCACGTCAACGTTCACGAACTTCTGAAATTTTTGAAGCTAAAAATCTTCGACGTCCGATTTTTCTGACTTCCTGCCCGAATTTCAGGTTCAAAACAGCACCCTCCCTGCATCTGCCATATTTATAATCTACATGTCGGAACCAGAGTTTCCTTGAGTCAGTACACCTGCGAATCGCGACCACAGTGTAGCTTGAAAGGTAGTTCTGCCGCAGTACGCTATTGTATTGAGGTGAAGCGTACTAAAAATCAAAAGGGGCTATTCTAATGGGATGTTGAGTGTAATTTTTGGCTTCTGAAAAATTTGACAGTAAATGAGCCTAATAAGTAGCTTTGCCACAATACAAAAGTTCAATGAGGTGAAACATACCACAAGTCTTAATGGGTCCCTTTCAATCGAACGTTGACTGAATTTGTCTTTGGACAGTTCGAATAGTAAAAATTCCAGCGCGAATCGAACCGAGTAGCGAACTATTCGACACAGTCAAAAACACGTCAATAACATTGACATAAATTAACGCACTTCATTCGTGCTCTCGTAAATATGCGTGACTCCCCCAAATATGCACTGTTGAGCCAGCGAGTGAATTTTGCACACACATATGAAAGTCCAAAAGAGGACGGTCTCTTCAAAGGAAACTAAATTCTACACGAGACACATATTTAGTTGAATTGTAAACGCTTGGCAAAGAGATGTGCGTTGACTGAACACATTGGGACATACAAATTGGCAGTCCTTGCTTGCGCTCTCCGCTCAGTTAAATTCAGCTACCTCAAACATTCTTCAAATGGGAGTTCGTATGGACGCTGCTTTAGTATACATTGTTTGCGAGCTTCGATTCCAGTAAGCGTTGAATGAAATACATAGTTTCCTATACCCTGTATTGCAATATGTGTTGAAAACATTGACACTAATGAACAAATTTGTTCTCTTTGTTGCTCCTCTTTAATTAATTTCCTTCGTGAACACATCGTATTCGTTCCTTCCAGCTGCTTCTGTAATTGAAATAATTTAATCCCAGATACCCTAAAACCCGACCCGTTCGCGAAATGTCACCACCATTGCAAAAGCTTGTCCACCGACTGCTCCATTCGCTGTATACCTCATCGGAACACGCGCCATTCATGCAACACATGCCCTTTAACTGCTATCACCCCCTGACGTCACCAGTTCCACAGTCGTCACGCCTCCTGCAAACGGAAGCGTCAAAAGGCGGAGTCTGCAGAGACCCCGCCCACGACCGCACCCGTCGACATCCAATGACGGCTCGTGTCAGGTGCACGCGGCCTCTTATTAGCGCCGCTCCGCCGCGCACGGCAGTGACGCGGTGACCCGAGCGAAAAATAACCATCGCTTATTTCTTTTCCCTCTCTTTTCCCTTTCTTTTTAGCGAAGCGCGCGTGCGCGCTTCGCACGAGAGCTGCGGCACATAGCGCGCCCGGTTTTCTATAGTTTGCGTTTTGCGTTACGCATTCTTCGTTCTGCGCGGCGGTGCGTCTTTGGCGTCGGAACAGCGGCAAAGGAAAGCAGCGCGTCGTATAGAGTGGTCACGCTTGACGGCTGGCGCGTATAGCCGTGCTTCTCGCGATGGCCGCGGCCGCTGAAAGAAAGGAAGAAAAGAAAGAAAGAAAGAAAGAAAGAAGGAGAGAAAGAAGAAAGAAAGAACGAAAGAAAGAAAGAAGAAAGAAAGAAAGAAGAAGAAAGAAAGAAAGAAAGAAAGAAAGAAAGAAAGGAGAGGGCGCGGAGTGAGTTGACATGCCAGGCCGACGCGCCCACGTCGAGCTGTCGGCCGTCAATCTTCCTTTCACGAGCCCCTCTTCTGGAGTCGCTCTGTGCGTCTATAGAGACGTGGCGGTTCTTTCGGGTCTCTCGGCGTCGTTTCCGACAACTACGGGACGCTTTTGATGCAAACAGAAAGAGAAGGACAACTATAGGCACACATTTCTCGTGAGCTGTGAATGCGATAGCACTTTTGCTGTCCAGTTGAACGCCAAAGACCACGCAGGCGCAGCAAAACGCGAATTCAGTCGCATGTCGCAAACGTTCTGGGGGACGAGAAACCACGCAAGCAGTTTCGGCCACATATACAGTTTCGGCCACAGTTTCGGCCAAACCACGCAAGCAGTTTCGGCGCGCAGCAGTTGAACCCGATGAATAAAGGCGTCATACGAAGGTCATGGGTTCGGTACCTGATGGCGGAAAGTTGTCTTTTCGCGCACTTTAACTTATTTATATGATATTGTTACGTAAAAATGACACGAGGCGTGTCTATTTAGAATCTATATTGAAACTGATGCGTATAGCGTCGACTAAGATGGAGGACAGCATGCACAACCGAAAGACCACTTCCTCGTTGTCGTCTTCTGACCCCTGATATGTCAGGTACGTAGCATTACCCCCCCCCCCCCCCGGCGGTAAAAGCGCCGTCTCGGTGCACTTTAACTACGGTCTTCAGTAGGCAGGTGGTAAGCTTTTAGCCTGCTGACGTGCACAACATCCCTGGGTGTGGTTGCAGGCAGGCTTGTGGTCTCAGATGCAGGAATGTTCTCATAGGTGACGTCGGTTACCTGGCGGATGATGTATACGGTAGGGACACATGTAGCGAGACAACAACTTCTCTGATAAGCCAACTCGACGAACTTGGCAGCACAGGAGAACAAGAGAACCATGGCGAGAAGCGAACGTCAACATGCCAGCTGTCGTAGATGGCTTCCTGGGAGGCTTGCGAAGCCGAAAGTCTAGAACGGGCGGTCTGATTGAGCGCACAATATCGACATTTTCTGTTGAAAGACTACGGAGTAATGCCTCCCATACCTCCCTTGTCTTCACTGTCTGTTCATTTCATATTAGCTTGTGTCTAAAAAAGAAAGCCATCCTTTACCCCGCCGCAGTGGTCTAGTGGCTAAAGTACTCGGCTGCTGACCCGCAGGTCGCGGGATCGAATCCCGGCTTCGGCGGCTGCATTTCCGACGGAGGCGGAAATGTTGTAGGCCCGTGTGCTAAGATTTGGGTTCTCGTTAAAGAACTCCAGGTGGTCGAAATTTCCAGAGCCCTGCACTACGGCGTCTCTCGCAATCATATGGTAGTTTTGGGACGTTAAACCCCACAAATCAATCAATCAAAGCCATCCTTTGATCAGTTTCTCACTTTTCATTGCCAAGCCCTGTGGCAATAGAGAGGGCATCGAATCATCGATTCAAGGAGCGTAATGTCATGAAACACAGTGCGCAACATATATAGACTTAGACTAAATACATCAGCTTGAAGAAGGCTATCAACTGTAAGGTAAAATTAGTTTTCTCGTCATGGAGCACGCAAATGTATAGGTTATATATCCTCTAAAAGAAGTTAGTCTTTCGTTATCAATAGTCATCCCCTTTACTACCGACGCACTATAGAAATTACATAAAAGCAACGCTGAAATGTATAGTATTGCCCAGTATATAGTAGTGAATCCTTGCCCACCAAAACATGGTGGCTGCGGCCTCCATCTTACCAAGGGCAAAATAAACTTTCGGCGAGAGAAAGTGGGAAGCATATTGCGGTAATAACAGCAGTTCAGGTGAGTACAACTGCATCGGCTAACAAAATGATCGTTTATAACACGTCTTCAATAATTAACACTTTGATTTCCTTTATACTACGTGAGAGCATTAAGCTGTCTCAGTACCAAAACTTCTAAGGAATGTCTTTAAACTGGGAACTTTACTGCATACTATAGTAACAGCCGTTCAGGTGGGCACAGCCGCACCGGCTATCAAAATGACTGTTTATAACAAATCTTCGTTGGTTTATAGTATGATGTACTCTACCACGGGAGAGCATACGCTGTCACGTACAGTACCAGGACTGACTTCAAAGAGGGAAGTTTATTGCGTGCTGGTAACAGCAGTTCAGGTGAGTACAACTGCAATGGCTAACCAAATTGCTGTTTATAACAGGTCTTCGAGTATATATAGTACGTTGTACTCTATTGCGCGAGAGCAAACACTGTCTTAGTACCAAGACTTCCACCTTGTACCTTGAGATATTTGCGTCACGAAATTGAGCGCTGAAAAGGGAGACAAACGGCGGCGGAGTGGGCAAGTCCTTGCCATGACGTCAACTAGGTGCGACCGCAGCGGCGCCAGTGTTTGTTCTCAGGGCAACTTCCTTACTCCATGGCTCGCGTGCACAGAGGTGTGCGCCGAGGTGTCGGCGCGCCGCCACCGACTCTATGGCTAGAGTGTACTAGAAATGTACTGTACTATGGCCGCCAACGTGTGCTTTCAGCGCGCCATTTAAAAGGATTTTGTTTAGTTAACCTACCATTTATTCTTCACCTTCTGTCACAGTATGGCCTTTTTAATTCAGCCCACTTCGCAAACGCATCGAAATTGGTTCACCTACGGTTTAATGCAAGTTAATTAACGGGACTATAAAAAACTTGTGAAGTGCTGTTGAAAGGTCACGCTGCGAAAGTGCACGAGGCGCTCCATAAATGCATTCGGGCGGAGGACTATGGCTGTGCCACAGGGGTCGTCGAAGGCCGAAAGGCTTTGAACTAACCCTAAACAATAATCGTTAGCGATAGTCTCAGGTGGGCGGTGTTGGCTGTGCCTTAGAGGTCTTTGTGGTGTACGGCATGGTCTGCCTCGCTGTTCTGCCTGAGGACCTTCGGTGCCTCGCAGAGGTCGGTCACGTCCACAGTACGTATACGTCCTGCTTTGATCGTCCTGCTTAGACGCCACTGGGTATGTCGAGACGTTCGTCGCATGCCAGATTACGCTGTCGCTGTTTCGGGCTTAGGTGTAGGTCGTACTTGTTCATGTTAACGTGCTGAACAGGCAAATTCTTGCCCAATGGAGTACGCTGGCGAGTTCGCACAGGTCGATTCTTGGCCTTGGTGACTTGACGCAGGAACATCTGCGTAGCCGTCACCGCAATCTCGTGTTCCGAGGCCACGAGGAAGCAAGGTGCTGTCTTATGGTCTTGTACCCTGCAGTGTCCATAGGGGTAAACGCCACCATGGCTGTACACCTCGCTGCAGTCGCCAAGCGTCGTCTCGCTGCTTCGAGTGAGCTGGTCGCCGTCTGGCCGCTTTACTTCGGGTTGGCCGTTAACGCAGACTGACTCGAGGTGATCCGCATGGCACTCGGCTGCTACGCTGGAAGCCATAATGCACTTCCTCTCATCGCTAGCAGAGTCACATGCCAGAATACGGAAGGACTGATGCTGGCGTCACTCGCTTGTGGCGCTTCGCTATAGCTTCGGTCAAAGTGCGGTGGGCAGCGTCCTCAAGGTGTGCTTACAGCGGCTGCACGTTGGCGGGTTTCCTGGATGCGACGAAGCCGGGACGTAAGACTTTTTCGTCGACTGCGCCATTGCAACGAATGAGACTCGGAGACAACGCCTTTACTGCAGGTCGTTCGATCGGTCGGTCGGTCGGTCGGTCGGTCGAAAAGCTTGTGCTCGCGGGAATCTAAATTTGCTCAGGCGTCTATAGATGCAACCGTCGCGGCCGTGATCAAATCCGCGACCTTCGAGACATCAGCAGAACGCGGTAGCCATGTACCGAAACGGAGGACTTAAAATATATGAGTAAAAAAACTGAACGTATACCAGGTTTCTTATTGCAACATATAAAAAAGAACAAATGGCGGCACGACAGAAGTTAAAGCAATGACCACGAATATAACTAGCTTCATTATTTGTTCACATTCTCCACACAACTGCAAGCCATGTCAGTTATTGGGTTGAATTTCAAGAACGCAGGGTGTGTACGCAAAAAGACGACCGCATGGAAGTGATCCAACTGCTTCAGCTCTGCTGTATAGGCGCTTCCGCCCCCTTTTCAGCCCGAAGATCATGCGTCATGTGGTGCATATGCTGCGATATCTTTTGAACATCTTTCCTTTGATTTCTTTCCTCCGCTGTACGCCGCGCCCAGATCTCACCGATAAGACGGCAAAGGACGATATTATGACGTAATGGCGCCACAAGATTTGGCTGCAACAGCGCATGCGCGAATATCAGAGAGTCACGGTTTAAAAAAATGTTACACGCGAGCTGCCCACCTTCATTTTTCATTCGTTGCCAGTCTTTTTTGCGTGTATCTGTGTGAGCTGCGCACGACAAAAAACGTCGCCTGGTGTTGGAGGACCACTGCGAGCTTCGTCTTCGACATCAAATTGGTGAGCCCCCTATATCATGACAGGCCAGCGAGATGTTGGGGCGTTGTTCACCGAACATCATCGCTATATATTCAGAGTTAAACCGAACTTTAAGGTTGTGTGGAACTTTGAGCGGGTTCTTTGAATAGTTCCACCACGGGTCGACTTCCCTGAAGCACAGAGCAGGCCCTCGCGGTTAGCTTAAGTATAGCTTAGTTAGGCCTGTGTCAATGAGAGGTGGACCCGACCGGAATGCCCGTGGCTCACCTGCAGCCATCATTGCGTGTCAGTATGCGTAATGTGGTTTTCGCGGGTTGCAACGCGGCGTCCTGGTGTTTACACTCGCGTTCGTTCAAGCTGGAACTTTTTCTCACAGTTTGCGTGATTCCTTTGCAAATGCTGACACCTTTCCCTCTTTGTTTTGCAGCTGAAACTTGGCTGCTAGATGAGCGCTCATGGACCAGCCGTGGCTTCGCGATCAAGCACTATTGGTGAGACCGCATTTATTATTTCTTGATGCGTGTTTTTTTAATCTCCTAACAAGTTTTGCTTTCGTCCAGGAGTGCTGACGTAGTACGTACACTATCGTCCTTTATACAAGGGAACACGCGGACGAGCGGCCGGTGTTCTGCGGCGGCTGCCTACAGCACCATCAACCGACAAGTGAAGAAAGCACGTTCTCTTTCGGCGTCATCTATTGCCAAGCAAGATAAGGAGTCATGGTCGGTAGACAAGCGCTGCTAGATTACGTTCTCTCCCTGCGCGCGTGGTGAGCGATATCGGGCGATTACTGCAGCTTGCGCCGCAGTCGCGCACAAAGTTTGATATTTGATATGTTGGTAGTGGACTAAACGCTAGGCCTGACCAGAGAGGGAGTGCAATCTATAGCAGCGCTTGTCTACCCGCCATGACTCGCTATTTTTTTTGGGGGGGAATGGATGACGCTGAAAGCGAACGTGTTTTCTTTTGCTGTCGGTTGATGGCGCTGTATACGCAGCCACCGCAGAGCGCAGGCCACGCGTTCGCGTGTTCCCTTTCATAAAGGACGACAGTACGTACTGACACATCCCGTGCCACTCCAGCGTATATTCCACATTATCGGCGGCGGAGTCTTCAAGGTGGACGTGCTACCGGCATTGCATCGAGTAAGCATGGCTGTTGTATTTACGTGAGTAGAACAGTATACGCGAAGGTCCGCCTTGCTTCAAGCTTTGTCAATCGCAGCCGTCGTTCTCTGAAATGTTATCTTGTCCAATGTTGTCGGGGTGCTCACCATGCACCGTATAGTGACGTCTTACTCGTTGCGTTGATAGGCTCGGAGTCAAAAAATTGGTCTTTTTGTTTGACGCGGCCGTGTTGGGCGCGTGCATTTTGTTGATATCATTTTGGTTTCTGGGTCGTTGCATCCGCGTGCGCCAAATGGTAGCTAGTTTATCACTGAAGCGCGCGTGGTATAATTTTAAAATACGTTAATATGCCTGCTTTCTTTGTGCTGCTCTTATCGTACTTGAAAAATAACCGTTCCTAACTTTCAGTCAGTTTACAGACGCAGGTGCTTAGCCGAGATAACATTCTGGTAGCCGTAGTCGATGATGCTGTAAAATATATATTCTTGTGCAATGTCTACGTTCAACTGTTTTTTTTTATGTTTGAATGAGATTTCCCTCAGTGTCGTGCACATACGCTAACGGCAATCTTAGAACCTGGGTCTGAAATGTCTCTTCTTCTAAATTTGCAGCTCTTACGTGTCGCCATACCTTTGCCATTGTAGCTAGAAAATGGCTCGCTTGTGGAGCCATCAAATAAAGCCGTGCTTTCACTGGCATGGTTGATTGTAGTCTAACGCGTGCAGCTAATAAGGAATAAGTGAAGACTGGGATGTAGAAATGTTTTTCATTGGGCAGTATTGCGATCGGCATTGGTGTTTTGACTCCTTTGATGTCAGTGCTTGTGTGCGTAGTCTTAACATTAATACATATCAGTCAGAGCTCCGCTTGGCGTTCCTTTATGATGCTATTTTTTGGCACCCATAAGCTGGCAAAATACCACTTGCGTCCGAGTGTGTACGTGTGTGTGAGACTCGAGGGATTAATAAGTTCATTGACTTCTCCCCAAAAGGTCTGTCTTCTCAACGCACCTTGGGCCACTTCGACAGAAGATCGCCTGGTGAGCATCCTCGCGGCAATTCCTCCAGTAAGCGATTTCTCATATCTTCACTAATAGTTTTGACCATAAAAAAACTGCTTCTAGCTGATTGAATCTCTGCCATGGTTCTCTGCAAAAATAGGCATGCCGGAATTTGACCATATACCCAACACTCACCATAGTGACTTGACAGGAGCGGAGTCGCGCTGATACGAGCTGAGGTGTGATGTTGCGGTTATAATTGCAGCAATGGCAGGTAAAAATAGTTTGTTATGGGTGAACTCGTGTGTTTCGATATAGACGGTACGTTAAGAAAACCTAGCTCTGAAAACATTATAAGTACTCGGTAAATGCCTGAGTGGATCTCACTGGGCTGTCAGTTAATCAATACGGGAACAGACAGTATTTAATTGACATTAATAGATCGACAGACAGGATGCTGACTTGTGTCTAGCGCTACTTGCTTCTGTTCTCAGCAAATACGCTTGATTGACTTGATCACGCCGAAGTTTCGCGTTAGTGCTCCTTCCCTGCTATAGAGGATAGACCACAAATCATTCCACTACTGTTTGTATCTTTCTCCATTTTGCAAAGGCCTTTGAAAAAGTTTGCCATAATTTACTTTTCATGAAATTAAGCAGGTTAAACATTGATCATAAGCTACTTTCTTGGATTGAACATTTTCCGAACGGTCGTTCACAATATGTTTGCTAACACTTTTAATTCCCAACTAAGTCCCATTCATTCTGGCGTACTCCAAGGTTTGGTACTCGGTCCCCTCCTTTTTCTCATTTATATTAATGACTTACCTGAACGTGTTACATCTATCATGCATTTATTTGTTGATGATTGTATAATATATCGAGAAATCTCTTGACACAAACGACGTAACAATTCTTCAGAATGACCATAACTCTGTATCTTGTGTAAGACATGGTTAATGCAACTAAACACTACTAAATGGTAAGTCTTACGCGTTTCCCGCACATCTTCTTTCTCCACTGCTTGACAACTCCGCCCTTGAACCCGTAACATCCTATCGCTTCCTAGGTGTTCACATAACTAACACTCTCAAATGGTCTGTTCACAGTAACAAAATCATTAGTAATGCTTGTCGTTCGTTAGGTTATCTCCGACGCAACTTTTCTTCGGTCCCTGTCCCTCTAGAACTACACCTTTACAAAACCTTATAACGAAGTAAACTAAAGTATGCCGCATTGATTTGAGACCCGTCCACTAGAACGGGTCTCAAATGAATGCGGCATACTCAAATGAATGCGCTAGACACATTACAAAACTACAGAAGTCACTATGGTGAGTGTTGGGTACATGGTAATATTGCGGCGTGCCTATGATAACCTTTTCAGAGAACCATGACAGATACTAAAACAGCTAGAAATTTTCTTCGGTCCTTGTCCCTCTAGAACTACACCTTTACAAAACCTTATAACGAAGTAAACTAAAGTATGCCGCATTCATTTGAGACCCGTCCACCAGTGCACTAACCCCTGCTCTTGAGCTACGCCGAAATAATTCTGACCGCTTCATCTTTGGCAACTACAGTTTCACCACAAGTATCACCTCAATGAAAGATTCCTTAGAGTTTTCATCACTCGCCTGTCGCCGTAAATTCTTCCGCATATGTCTTTTCCACAAAATATATACTACAATCACACCCTGCGTGATAACCACATTGTCCCTCCATCATACATCTCCTCTCGTTCTGACCATCGCGAAAAGGTGGGAATCTTGCAATGTTCAACTCGCACATGTTATGATTCCTTCGTTCCCCGAACCTTACAAGACTGGAACAATCTCCCGGGATCAATCACTTCAATGGTCCATCATTCTCATTTTCATGACGTTTTAAACTCAAGTGTATACGGCTATATGCAACTAACCAATTATGTGATTCTTCTCTTGGCAAACTGATTCTTGTTTGGTGAGGTAAAACTGCTACTGTAACTTGTTTTTACTGTTAATATGCATTCTCCCCAACAGTCTGATTCTCGCCTGTATAGTAAATGAACAGCAAATGAACAACCAGGCATCACACATTGCGAACAGCATAATGAGTGGATTGTCCAATGCCCCAACTAACTGCAAAAGGTTCTTCTTGATCACCTATTAACTGTGGCGCATTCCCACGAATTCCCGTATATTTTCTCACCGTCGTCAGCCATTGCATCAACAATTGGCACCAAATTGCTTGCAAGTGTTTAGCGGATACCACGCTTCTAAGAAGAATGACTAAGGATAGCATAGCGAATGCCGCCCTCCCAGAAATTATCAAAATGTAGTGCAACACAGCAAGTGTGCTTGAAGCAGTTTCTCTACGAGTGTTTAGAAAAGGCTCTGAAATGCCATTTTTCTAGCTTTCGCTGTGAATGTGCTGTGCCTTCCGCGCAGCCCTGGCGTTTTTCTCTCTCCATACCGCCTAGAATTTTCGCCTACTGTATGATGACCTTTCTCCCTACTTTGCCACTTTCTTACCTTGTATTAAATCGGCTTTTGCACTTAGCTGCCATCAATGCTTAAGTATATAGCATTGCCTGCATCTTGTAAATTGCTTAGATATTCGCGGTTAATATCTTTCCATTTCTTTCCGACGAAGTATAAGAAGTGCATTGAACAAGTGACTGACTCTTCTCGCTGGTTCCTTTTGTCGTTTGCGATTTGGTTGCATTTCTGAAGTAGCAGGGTAGCTATGCAATAGGCTGTCCAAGTTTTTAAAAATGGGGGCATTTTGGAAGCTTGTCTTGGAAATTCAATTCTCGGTGTCTTAATTCTGTATACGGTCCGTTCACGGTTCTATGTATTCGCGTTCGAGTTGCTACACAGTAGTCGACTGCACCTTGGTACCCGAACACATCATTGAGCTATGAGTTAGTACGTTAATTAACTGATATAGTTGGCATAATTACCTTCAAAAGACAATGCAACAACACGTCACTTTTCTGACTTTGTTCATCTGGTAGAGACACATTTGACATTACCTTACAGTTGTTTCCACCTTGATTTGGCAGCAATTTTTAAAAATCACTATTAGTATATTAGTGATATATGTGTGCTTGCAACCAGCATTGACTTTGTGCGGTTCTCATTCATCGTTCTTATACTTGCTTGAATCGTTAACACGTATTTAGTAGGCCAACCTATGACCTCGGTAGTGACATTTAATTTCTGCAGATGTTCACAACATTTTGTACCCCCCCCCCCCAAGAAAAGGCTGCAAAATATCCTATGCACATGCTTGTAAGTCACTACTCAAGCGCTTCAGAACACCCGCTTACGGACCTGGCCAGCCGTTAATGAAATGGGGGCTTGACTTGGAAGTATTTACAAAGTAGCCTACACGTCAGAGTTTGTGTGTTACAGATTCAAACGATGACTTGTGCATTTACCTTTTGAATAGTTAGTACTTAAATCAGCCTGCCTTTGCAGAGTCATATACCGTGTATATTGTACAATTTTTCCAGGCCTGTTTTTGATCCTTTCCTCCATCTTGCTGCAACTCTGAATAAAGCAAATCGGCGCTAACAGGTACTTAATAAATTGCAGTTTACATATTATAAGCTATAACGAGGTAGTGAATATTGCAACGAACGTTTGAATGATCAGTCACATATTTAGTTCACACTTAGTCTCTCTTAAGTATTGCTTGACATTCAATTTTGCTTGGTCTTTTTTTTATGGAACAGGCTTGATTTTCAACGGGCTCATAGCGCAACCCTATAGGCGAAAACAAAAAAGAAATGAACACTGCACTTTTAGCACAGCATCGTTTATTTATTTCGTTTTGGCCTCGTCTAGTGTTGCATTGTAAGCCCGTTAAACATGAATCCCAATGAACAGGCTCAATTTGAAGTTTTGCTAGAAGATCGAGATTTGATACGGCAGGGAAAACGGCGTGTACGAAGCAAATGGTCATTGAAGGATTTTTGGGAAATTGTTTCACCATTGTTAATAAATACTATGCTAACAAAGCAGTATACGGTTATTAATATTGGCTAATGAAGGGCCAACTGAAACACGCTGTTCTTGCAAGCATTCTTAGCGAGAAGCTCACTATCTACTTTGCAATTCGTTCGCTATTGTTTACTGTCATACATAGATCAGGGGGGGGGGGGGCGAACGAAAGTGGAACTCGCTTAGGACTCGCTCAGCCTCAAGAAAACTCTCTATACAGGCGGACTCACTCACCAAAGTATTACATACACGGACTCACTCAGACTCGCAGCTCGATCTAAGCGAGTCCGAGGGAGTTGACTCATTAGCGAGTTCACCGACCTATGCTATCACATTTACTACTTCCAAAGAGCTTTATCCTAAGTCATCGAGCCACGCCGCGGTGGTCTAGTGGCTAAGGTACTCGGCCGCCGACTCGCAGGTCGCGGGATCGAGTCCCGGCTGCGGTGGCTGCATTTTCGACGGAGGCGAAAATGCTGTAGGTGCGCGTGCTCAGATTAGGATGCACGCACTAAAGAACCCCAGGTACATGGTGAAAATTTCCGGAGCCGTCCACTACGGCGTCTCTCGTAACCATATGGTAGTTTTGGGACGTTAACCACTCATATCAATCAACCAAGACATCGAGTTGGTAGGGCTGACTGACACTATCCGGTCACAGATTTCATTGCCCGTACTTTTACTGCGTTCAATTCCGTTGTACTCTCCAGTTATGCGTTAAAAAGGCATTCGCAATTTAATTTGGTAAGAACTCATTCTATATGGGGAGCCTGCTATCACCAACACAATAAGGCTATAGGCAATATTAACCGCATTTCTGTTCTCCGGTCTTCGTGTTTGCACACCCAACCTTTCACGATTATCCTGTTAGTACATAACTGCTGCGTCTGTCGACTCGTGCAGTAGCTATGTTTTTGCCCCCTACAAAATTTAGGCTTGCTCTACAGCGCGCTTTGTAAAGATATATGATGTTATAATCGTAAGATGTGTGTCATGTGACAACTTGACTACTTTCCGTGCTTATGATGCGCTCTCGGCCGTTTCGTTAGCTCCACGTATACCAAATGTGGTATTGAATGGCGCGATTGGACGACTAAAGTAAATGACACGTCCAAAAATGACATGCGTGTCATGCAATACATGACTGTATGTTACGCTCATAGCGTGCTCGCGACCATTTTGCTTACTCAACATATAACTTGGTATTACGTGACATGAATAGGCGACTAAGGTAAATGACACGTCCAAACATGATAAACGTGGCATCCGTGCCATGTAAAACTTGACTACATGCTACGCTCAAAGCACGCTCGTGGCCGTTTCTCTCAACGTTAAGAGAGAGAGAAAGGAGAAAAAAAAGGAAAGCATGGCGGTTAACCAGATGCTAGTATCCGGTATGCTACCCTACACTGCGGTTGGGAAATAGGGTGTTGAAAGAGAAAGAGTTAAAAAATAAATAAGAGAAAAACACCGACACACACGCACACACAAAATCAGTCCACTCAGAGGCGTTCGGACAGGCCAATAGTTCGCAAGAAGCCCAGTAGCGCTTGCACGGCTTTCTTTTGTGACGATGAGTCATGACAATGGCGCAGTATTATTTCTTCTGACAGTCACTGGTCATTTAACCTGTTTAGTGTTGTCTTTCCAGGTTGTATTCCGGGCAGTCACACAGGATATGTCGAATTGTTTCTTCATCTCCGCAGTGTGCACAGTCGGCGGTGTCGGCCATCCCTATGCGGAACGCATACGCACTGGTAAACGCGACTCCCAACCATAGTCTGCACAGAGCAGTAGCGTCACCTCGTCGAATTTTTGTTGGAAGCTGTAAGCTTAACGTTGGATCAATGGATCGTAATCTTGCATGCGTGAATAGAGGCTCATTCCAAAGAGCCATGGAGCATTGGCGAGCAGGCATGCGGAGCCTCCTAGCAGCGTCCGTCCTTGAGAGGGGTATTGAGTGGTCGTTGTCTTCTGTATGGGCTGAACGGGCAGCTTGATCAGCTCGTTCGCTACCGATAATTCCACAGTGGCTTGGCAACCACTGAAATATAACGTGGTGTCCTTTCTCTGTTATAAGGTGGAGCATTTCTGCTGTTTCAAATACCAACTGCTCGTGTGGACCACGGCGTAGAATTGACAGAAGTGACTGCAGTGCCGCCTTGCAGTCGCAGAAAATCGTCCACCGTTGCGTGCTTTGGTCGTTAATAAAACGCAGCGCAGCGCGAAGCGCTGCAAGCTCTGCTGCCGTTGTTGTGGTTGCATGAGCTGTCCTGAATTTGGTGGTTGTGGCGTGCGTTCGAATAACGACCACCGCAGTTGAGCTGTTTGGCAGGATGGAGCCGTCGGTGTAGACGTGGGTGCAGTCTTGGTACTTCTCGTAAAGCAGAAGTAATGCGAGCTGCTTGAGGGCTGGTATTGAGAAATCACCTTTTTTCTGAATGCCTGGTATTGTCAGGTTGATGACTGGCTGTTTGAGGCACCATGGAGGAATTTAAGGTCTCGCCGCAGGTGTAAAACCAGTTGGTAGGGAGTCACCATGTGTAGTTATTGTTCGACAAAAGGAAGTATGAGGTCTATCCGCTGGTAGAGAGGCTAGGTGGTGATGGGGAGTCCGGCCCACAGGCCTTATGTGTGTCCTCAAAGCGCACCTTCTGTGCGAGTGCACCCATTTCAACGCGCAAAGACAAGAACTCACTGCAGCTCTGGATAGACTAGATGATCGGCCTTTGTCGGAACAAAGGATTCTGGGTCATTGGCCGAGCCCATCCTCAGCCCGGAAGGCTTTGAAACCTTTGCTGCGCTTTTTGCGGACAACTGGCCTCAGAGACAGAATTTAGTGTGTTATACTCTTTGATGTTGCCTTTCCTCTGTCGCATTTTTTTGTAATTTCTCTCTCTCTTTGCAACATTTCTTTTTAACATCTTTCATTCCCCTCACCACTTTCCCCAGCACAGGGTAGCCAGCCGGTCTGAGAACTGGCTAACCTCCCTGTCTTTTCGCCTAAACTTTCTTCCTTCCTTCCTTCCTTCAAAGCTTCAATTTCAATATGGGTCTGCACGAGGTGGTCTTTGGCTAAAGCTATAGTCGCCAACTTTGAGGCACCCTGAGGCAGACCTAGACATATTCGAAGCGTCTGTACCTGAACGCTTTGTATCATGCATCGACTTGTTTTGCTGGCGTTTGATAATGCAGGCAGAATGTATCGTAAAAAGCCAAGGAAAAGCACTCTGTACAGTCGTAACATAGCATTAGGCTGCATTCCCCGAGTCTTTTCAGCGAGAAACTTGAAAAGATGGCATATGCCTGTCAATCGCTTTTTCAAATATGACACATGAGGGCTCCATGATATGTCTCTGTCGACTATGACACCCAGAAATTTGTGATATCGACGATATGGTATATTTTGACCGTTAATTTACACTCTGTAATTCGACATGGGTTTTCGCGTAAATGCCAGAAGAGCGCACTTCCGGAGGAAATTTCCAGGCCTCGATTGCGGAGATACAAAGCAGTGGCAGTAGCAGCTCTCTGTATTCTCGCCCGTAACTGCAGGCGAGTTACCGCAGATGTCCAGATGCAGATGTCATCAGCGTATGTTGATAGATAAATATTGTTTGGTAGGTGCATATGGAGAGCGATTAGTGTTATATTGAATAGCACGGGACTCAGTACACCACCCTGAGGGACGCCACGACAACTGAAATGTGCAGACGTGTTCCCGGCCTCCGTGCTCACAAAAAAGGATCGCATTTGGAGATAACTGCGTATCTACTCAAACATTCGGCCACCCACTCCAATCTCTTCTAGTGCGGTAAGGACGGCTTCATGTGTAACGTTATCATAGGCTCCTTTGACGTCATGGAACAGAGAGGCTCAAAGACGCTTATGGCCTTTCTCGTGTTCAACGTACGTGATTAGGTCGATGACGCTATGGATCGATGATCGACCACCTCGAAAGCCCGATATGGCATTTGGGTAGATCTCATGATACTCCAAGTACCACTCGAGTCGGCCGAGAATCATTCTCTCCATCACTTTACCCACGCAACTAGCCAATGCGATCGGGTGATAGGAGGAGAGTTCCAATGATGATTTGCCAGGTTTTAGCAGTGGTACTAGACGACTAGTTTTCCAGCTTAAGGGGACAGTGCCCTCTAGCCAACAATCATAGCTGAAGTAGAGCTATTCTCGTGCGCTCACCCAGATGACACAGGGCTCTGTAGGAGATTCTGTCAGGTCCTGGTGTGAAGGTACGTTTGCATGAAGCGAGTGCTGCCTTGAGCTCCTCAATGGTGAACGGGAAGTCCATGCAGGAATCACGTGGTGGCGGACAACTGCTCGAAAGTGGTGAGCTACTAAGTGCTGTAGTTTGCCCTGATAGTCCGGTGCAGAACTCTTCAGCAACATCCACATCTGGTCGATTTTGGTAAAGGGCTAAGGCGTTGAATGGTGACTTCTGAATGTGGGATGACCGCAAACCTCTTACCGTCCTCCATATCTGCGATAAAGGCTTGCGAGGGTCGAGTGACTCGCAGAAAGCAATCCAGCGTTAAAATTCTAGCTTGTCCAACCGACGTTTCATCTTCTTCTGCATACGTCTAGCAGTCCGTAAATATTCTATGTACTTCGTGCGCTGGTACCTTCTTTCAGCTCGTCGTCGCAAGGCTCGAAGCCGCTCCAGCTCTATGTCGATGTCCATTATTCTTACAGGGCATGGGATCGTACACACAGTCTCTTTTACAGTGTTCTTGATGGCCTCTTGTAAATTGGATATGTGTTCTTGGCATTGGTCTTCCATACGAGACTGAAATTTTTTCCAGTCCACTTTTTTAACTATGTCGTGCACTTTAGGTGACACCGTAACAGTAGTTATCTATGATATAGGGATCGCTCAACGTTAATGTGGCCAACTTTCCTTCAAGCTTTCCAATCTTCGCGCCTGGCACATGCAAGGGACAATCCAACAGGAACTTTTACGCCATCCAGCCCTTGCTAGCCATTGAAGATGACTTTCCCCAGGAGGCAGCGTTTAGTCTACCTCATGGTGTCATTGAAGCATGCGCACGGCATATGCCCAGAGGCATGGCGGACCCATACATCTGGATGATACGCTTTACGCCATCGCGAAGGATTGCCGCGTGGCTCTCGTACGCGTAGCTCTCCAAAATATCATGAATTGTATGAAAATATTATGACCCTCTGTCCTGCCCTCGACTTCCGTTCCATGACATTGCTGATGGGTGGCTACGCCCCTCAAGGACCACGTTGGCAGGCTTGAGCCCTGCGTCTGTTTCCGAGTGTCAACGACAGTGTCCAGCACCTGCTACCTCGCCTGTGCAGCCGCCCTCGCCGCTGCGCATGCTCCGTTCGGGACCACACGCCCTGAACTTTTCTACACGTGACAGCACCCATAAAAAGCACCGTGACATCATCGCTGCTTTCAGTGGGATCGGTAGCACGGTCGCTATGACACCAACTCACGGCACGTCATTATTCTTTGCGCAGGCTGATGGTCCTGAATCCCAGTAAATGTAAATTAATGTCCGTCACCCGCTCGCGAAGCCTTCTCCTCTATCCGTACAAAATTGCTGGCACTCCTATTGAATCTGTTAGTACCTTCAAATATCTCGGTGTAACTATCTCCAAAGATATCAATTGGTTTCCGCATGTGTCCAGCGTCATCTCATCCAGTAACAAAACCCTAGGCTTTCTCAGACGTCATTTACGCAGCTCTCCTCCTCACGTTAAACTCATCGCATACAAATCTTTAATTTGACCAAAACTTGAGTACACGTCCGCAATCTGGAATCCTCATCAATCTTATCTCATAGATGCATTAGAAATGATGCAGAACCGCGCCATCAGGTTCATTCACTCATCATATTCGTATAACGTTAGTGTATCCTCATTAAAGGCACCTACTGGCCTGCCCACCCTTTCTTGTCGCCGTCGCACTGCCAGCCTATCCCTGTTTCACAAAATGTATTACAGTTCACTCAATCAGCCACCTTACATCTCACCGCCTGCTCGCATATCCTTTGGTACAGGCCATTGATTAAGTGTTGCTCGTCCTCAAACCCGTACTCTCACCTTCTCGTCTTCTTTTTTCCCACGCACCATTGGACTGGAACGACCTTCCCTACGCCGTCGTTGCCACCACCAACCCAGATGCTTTCATTAATGCTGTAAAAGTGCACCTCTCATCCTGAATGGTCATGTATCATGTATCCTTATTGTACACCCACCCCTTATGTAATGCCCCCACTCGGGGCATTTAAGGAAATAAAGTGAAAGTGAAAGTGAAAGCTACTCGTCGTGGCCAGCTACTCCTGTGGTGCCATCATAAGTAATTCCAGGACAACGACTGCTACCAGGGCTTGCCGCTTCAACGGCGCCTTGGCTGCTCCACTGTCGTCCTTCCGGGAGGCTTTGTCTGCGCGTCTTGTCAGGGATACCCTGAGTCTTCATCCATGGGACTTTCTGTCCGGCCCTCGCCTTCCGTTCGACGACATTGCTGGTCGGTGGCTACGCCCCTCAAGGACCACGTTGGCAGGTCTCAGCCCTGCGTCTGATTCCGAGCGTCAACGAGTGTCCAGCTCCTGCTATACCTCGCCTGTGCAGCCATCCTCGCCGCTGCGCATGCTGCGTCCGGGACCGCACGCCCTCAACTTTTCTACTCTTGACAGTACCCATAAAAAGCACCGTGACATCATCGCTGCTTTCAGTGGGCTCGGTGGCACGGTCGCTATGACACCACCTCACCGCACGCCATTATTCTTTGCGCAGGTAACAAATCGTTTTTCCTTGTTTACTAAACCTACAAGTCACCGTGGTCTCTTAGTACTGCCGGGCCCACACGCATTACTTGCTACTCTTTGCGATATTGTGATTATAACTCAGTCTCTTGATACAGTGTGGCGATGTTGAGCTAAACCCAGGACCTGCCACTCGTGCCTCTGCCAGTGATGAACACTCTGATGTGTTGGCAGCTTTGCGTGAACTGAAAAGCGGCCACTCGACACTATTCGACGAAATAAAAAGTATTCGAGGAAAACAGGCTGATAACAAGAAAATGCTCAATGACATACAAAAGAGACTTAAGAAAATTGAAGGGGAGTGCCAATCCCTGACGGCAATCAAAGCCGATGTAAAGAGTGTGCATGAGCTTGCAGAGGGAAACGCGCATCACATTGAACAAACAGCTGCGCGCACAGATGACGCAGAAGACAGAGCAAGGCGAAAGAACTTGGTGCTATATGGTATAGATGATGAGTCAAACGAGGATTGGACAAGATTCGAGGAAAAAAAATTCCAGGTTTTCAAGCAATCACCTTAAAGTAACTATTTCCCCGGGAGACATAGAACGCCCACACAGGCTTGGAACTTATTCACTTAATAAAACTAGACCAATTTTGGTAAAGTTCACCCATTTTAAAGGTAAATAAAAAGTACCTCTTTCTAGCAGAGAAAACAAACACCCAATCATTAATGTTGCGCAAGATTCCTGTCCAGGTACCCGACTAGCCAGAAAAAAAAAACTGGTCGAGTTTTAAAAAAAACACAAAATTTTTCCAGCAGCCTTTGTCACAACAAGCTTATAGCAGAAAAGAACACCTACGTGTATGACCCAGTTGGGCAACAGGTCGTTCTTCGCGCCCCGTATCGGTTAGCCAGTGGTCGCCCTAATGGTCCGAAGGACTATTTTTTGTTTCTTTTTACTAACGTATTACCAAAGCGTGACATCTTAGCCAGCTTAATTGATTCTTCCGTACTAACTGAAACGTGGCGCAACTCTTCAACCAATAGCGTCGAAGTATTTCCTTCTCATCCTGATTTCAGTGTTTTTCGGACTGACCGTGACAGCCGGCGTGGCGGTGGCGTGCTCGTTGCTAGCCACAGAAACCTTAGCTGCTTCCGCATCAATACACCTACCTCACTTGAAATGGTGTTTTTGTGCTGTAAAGATTCCGACAGCACCAGATTCCGACAGCACGTTCATTCCCATGTTTCGTGACGCGCTAGAATCCCTGAAGACTCAATTTCCTAATGCCACAGTTGTCTTATTCGGCAACTTTAATTTTCCGAACATATATTGGTCTGACCTCGTCTTCATCACATCAAAACAGAACATGAAAGCAACTTTGTCGATACATGTTTAACGTTTTCCCTAACTCAAATTGTTAATGCAACAAGAAGGCAATCCAAAAATTAAGCCAATATATACTTGATCTCGTATTAACCACCCATCCTGACAGAATCGCCTCACTTTCATACATCTATGGAATCGGCGATCATAAGGCCATTCCTGGGCTCTTCCAATGCAAAATGAACCGGTGCACGAAAACAAGCAAAAAGATCACCTTATACGATAAGGGCGACTACGTCAGCTCCAATAAAGAATCGGAAATATTCTGGCAAAAATTATTCAAAGATTTTAATGAAAGATCTGTTGCAACTAATTGGTTAATGTTTAAATCCAAAATGCATGAGCTGATCAGTACTTACATCCCAGCCGTCATAATTCGTGAACGTAGCATTTCCCGCTGGTTTAATCTTGAATTTACGAGGCTTAAAAACAAGAATAAGCGAAAATTTCGCTCCGCAAAAAGCACCAACAATGCCGTGGCGTGACAAGAATACCAGACCACAGCAAAACTGTACTGCTCTGCTGTGGATAAGGCGAAACGGCTCTTTAATGAAACCACTTTGCCCAATTTACTCCGCACTAACCCAAAACAGTTTTGGAGAGTGATTAACCCGCGACACGAAAACAAATGCACATCACTATTGAATGATACTCGACGGCATATCGCCAATAAAGAAGTAGCCGAAGCACTAAACCTTACTTTTTCTTCTGTCTTTACCAGTAGCCAACCGGATGTCTTTCTGGTTAACCTCCCTGCCTTCTCCTATCTGTTGCTTCCTTCTTCCAGAGAACCAATTGATAACCTACCTGATGTATTTCCTCTCAACTACCCTCCCATGGCCGATGTCATATTTTCACCTCAAGGCATCCAGAAAATCATTGAATCGTTAAAACTTCCTGCGGCATCGATGCTAAGGTTCTCAAAAACACCAAATATTTTACCAGTGTCATTCTTTCTCTTACATTTCAGCTATGGCTCTCATCTGGCATTGTTCCTCATGACTGGAAAGTGGGTAAGATCGTTCCAGTTTGAAAACCAGGTTCATCTAGTTACCGACCCTTATCTCTAACCAGCATCTGTTCAAAAATAATGGAACATATAATTCATTCACAAATTGCTAAATTTCTTGTCTCAGTTAAGTTTTTTCACCCTAACCAACATGGATTCCAAAAAGTACTCTCATGCGATACTCAGCTTGCATTATTCATCCATGACTTAAGCACTAGTGTAGACCTTAAGATACCTTTCGACAAAGTACCCCACAACCGCCTACTACTAAAGTTCTCTCAATTAAACCTTCACCGACTTGTCTACAATTGGATTAAATACTTTCTCACTAACCGTCAGCAATTCGTAGAAGGTAATGACTCATTAGCTTCTACGAATTGCTGACGGTTAATGAGAAAGTCTTTAATACGTACTCATCTTTTTGAACGTCATTTCCGGTGTACAACAGGGTACAGTTCTGGGCCCTCTCCTCTTAATGGACATCAATGACTTACCCGATAATATTTTCTAACATTCGCCTCTTTGCTGATGACTGTGTAATATACCGACCCATTACTAACGTTTCAGATAGAGTTACCCTTCAGCATTACTTACTAAAACTTGGCGAGTGGTGCTGTAAATGGCTTATGGTTTTAAATACTAATAAAACTGCACATGCTTCATTCCACAGACGCCAAAAGGAGGAGGATTGAAAGAGGAGGGACAGGGAGGTTAGCCAGTTCTCAGACCGGCTGGCTACCCTGTACTGGGAAGGGGGTAAGGGAATAAAAGATGAGGGAAATCAGACGTTGAAAAAAAGGAGAGAAGGTCATCAGACGATCTACGACGCTGCTTACAGTCTGTCTCTAAGACCACTTGCCCGCAGAAAGTGCAACAACGCTCTCAATGCCTTGCGTGCAGAGGACGGTCTCGGCCAGTGTCCTAATACCCTTTCTTCCGATAATTGGCGATTGTCTATAGTCTATCTAAAGCTTTCTACAGTTCTTTTCTTGGCACGCTGAAGCGAGGACACTCGCAGGGAAGATGGGAGAAAGTCTCTGCGCAGTCACAGGTGTCACATGTCGGGCTGCTGGCCAATCCGATTCGAAACGAATAAGCATTCGTAAAGGCCACCCCAATCCACAGACGGCACAAAAGTGTCTCCTCAGCTCTGGTTATTCCTGATGGAAGACGAAGCTGTAGGTGTGGGTCCAAATTATGAAGGCGGACGTTGGTGAATTCCGGTGAATCCCACTGAGCGAGTGTCAGTTCTCTTGCAAGTGATCGAAGCCTTGCAGCGGCGTCCGTTCTTGATAATGGTATAGCTGCGCAAGGGGCATCATGAGCAGATCGGGCTGCTTCATCTGCACGGTCGTTTCCATCAATGCTGCAGTGGCCTGGTATCCATTGATACGCTATGCCATGTTGTTTCTCTATAGCCCGGTGATGAAGCAGTCGTATTTCAGCAATTAGCTGTTCGTTTGGTCCATGACGATATGGCGAGGCAGTGCCCTGGAGGGCTGCTTTGGAGTCGGAGAAGATTGACCATGTCTGCTGCGGTTCTTCAACTAGGAACTCCAGAGCGGCACGAATGGCGGCGAGTTCTGCCGCCATGGATGATGTCAGATGCGAGGTCCTGAACTTTATCGTGATGGATTTCTCCGGAATTACCACCGCGCCTGTTGAACTTGTTGAAGTGACCGACCCATCCGTGTAAATGTGAATGCGTCTACTGTTTCTCATGCAGAAACAGTAATGTTGTTTGTTTTAGGGCCAAATTCGACAATTTTTTTGCATTCCGGGGATGGTTATCAGGGCTTCCAGTGGATGTAGAAACCATGCACAATGGTGACGACGGTCTTGCTGCGTGCGTGAAGTTCGTGGGAATCACCGTGTGATGTGGGGCAATAATAGAGCAGAACGCAGAGCGTGACCCGGAAATTGGAAGGGAGGCGAGTTGATGCGATTGAATCCTGGTGGCATGTCTTATGTGCGTTCTTAAAGCATCGACACGAATGTAGGTTGTGATAGGGTGTTCACGAGCGATTGCGACAGTCGCTGCTGAGGATGCGCATCTCGGTAGCCCGAGGCATATTCTCAGTGCTTGAGCTTGTAATGACTGGAGGACGCGTACGTTTGTTATGCGGGCCTTGCCAAGCACAGGTAGGCTGTAGCGCATGAAGCCAAGAAAAAGTGCAGCATACAGTTGAAGCATGGCTCGTACCGATGCACCCAATGATTTTCCCGCAAGAAACTTTAGGGCGTGGGTGGTCATGGTCAGTTTCTTATTCATGTAAGCGACATGAGGGCTCCAAGACAAGTCACGATCTAATATTACTCCCAGGAAACGGTGTGTCATTTGATAGCTGATCGTGTGTTCATTAATTCTGATGCGGTATGGCGTCAATGTCTTGCGCGTAAACGCAACCAGTGAGCATTTCTTAGATGGCAGCTCCAGTCCTCGTCCTTGAAGGTAGTTTGACGTCAGTATAGCCGCTGTTTGAAGCCTGGCTCGTACGTGTGGACGTGTGACCCCTGATGCCCAGATGCAGATGTCGTCCGCGTATATCGACAGGTGTACGGAGTGTCGCAGGACGCCAACGAGGCCGATGAGCGCAAGGTTGAAAAGTATGGGACTTAGGGCCCCACCTTGAGGTACGCCGCGATAAGTATCATGGTGCCTTGTTGCACCATCTTCTGTCTGAACGAAGAAGGTTCTGTCCTTCAAATAGCTGTACATCCATTGGTAAACGCGGCCTCCCAATCCAATGCTGCCCAAGGCGTCCAGGATGGTTTTATGTAGTACATTGTCATATGCAGGCTTAATATCCAAGAAAAGTGCCGCTGATAATCTCTTTAGGCTTTTCTGCTGTTGTACAGACGTGACAAGATCAACAACATTGTCTATCGAAGACCGTCCACGTCGAAAGCCGGTCAAAGCATCGGGGTATATATTGTTATGTTCCAAGTACCACTCCAGGTGAGTCAGCACCATTCTCTCTATCACCTTTACAAAACAGTTGGAAAGCGTGATGGGGCGATAGGAGGCCATGTCCAGAGGCGATTTGCCTGGTTTGAGCAGGGACACAAAGCGGCTGCACTTCTACGAAGGAGGAACCAAACCGTTGCTCCACGAGTATACAGCTAGAAGGGCACGCCGAGCTGTTTGTCCTAGGTTAGCAAGGGCCATGTAAGTGACTCTATCGGGTCCAGGTGATGACGAGCGCTTGCATGCTGCCAATGCTGCCTGAAGCTCCTCTAGAGAAAACATATTGTTCATCCGAGTGTCTCTGGAAACCGGCGCGTTTCGTAGGTTACTCATGTTGATCCCGTACCCCTTGTTTGCAACCCTGGCACAGAAGTCTGCTACATCGATTTCACGTCGGCTTTGGTGAAGAGCAAGGCATTTGAACGGACGATGCTGTTGTGGCAATGTTCGTAGGCCGCGGATTATTCTCCATATTTGCGAAAGAGGTTTGTGGGGATTGAGCGACTCGCATAGTGACTTCCATCGTAGCGACTGTAGAGCATTGATTCGACGTTGAATCTTCTTTTGCAGACGTCTCGCTTCCCTCAAGTCGTAGATGGATTTCGTGCGCCTATAACGTCGTTCGGTGCGATGACGGATTGCCCGAAGTCGCTCCAACTCCACCTCATATTTGCAAAAATCTGGCAAAGGTCCACAATTTAACGTTGCCTCTTGGATAGCGGCCTTCATTATACCTTCTAGTCTGTCAAGAGGACCTTCTTGGTTTCTTTCGCACTGCATCTCTGTGGATGATCTGTACGTTGACCATTCTATCCGTGAAGTGGGCGCGATTTGCGACTTACTTAGCCCCTTGATCTTTATATAGGTGGGGATGTGGTCACCGCCATGCGTTTCATTGTGCGCAAACCACCGCACCTTGGTACTTAAGGATACTTGACACAAAAGTTAGGTCGAGACAGCTACTATATGTCAGACCCCGTAAAAACGTGGGAGTGCCTTCATTGAAACAATATAGTTGGTGGTCAGATGCAAAGGAGGACACAATTTTTCTCCGACGGTCCATCTTCTGGCTTCCCCACAGCGGGGGATGAGCGTTAAAATCACCGGTAATAATCCATGGTCCAGGTGTCGCTGATATAATGGCACTTAATCTTGCTGGGTCGAAGCGGCCTGGAGGCGAAATATATACTGCCATTAGCGTAAAGTTCACGTTCTTACGCTTAACTGTCAGGCACACGTATTGGTTGCGGTCGTTCGGTTTTACTGGATGCTCAATATATGTTGGTTCGCACCTGATGTAAACAATGACCTTACTGTTTTCGTTACGGGTTTCAGATCTGAAAGCCTCGTATTTAGAAAGTCGTATAGCACTGTGAAGACGTGGTTCACAAATTACGATAATTGGAAACTGATTCTTGAAAACATATGGTTGAAAATACGAAATGCGGGGTTTAAGACCTCGGGCATTCCATTGAAAAATTGATGCCTCTTTCACTTGTTTACGGAAGGGCTGCACAGAAAGAGCCATGGTGCTTCTCTAGATTTGATAGCACCGGATTCAAAGCGTCTAATATTGAAAGAGCGCTGTGGGCAGCCGGAGTCTGAATATTATTCAGGAGTACTCGAATTGTCTTCATGAGGGTCTTAATCACGTCTATTATTGCGTTATATTGACTGTCATGACTTACTCGCTCTGAAGTTGCTTTCAGCGGGCGATGCTGCGGCTCTGCTGGCGGTGTCACTGACGGCAACGCTGGCCACGCGTCAGGGTCAATGTCTCTTGCCTCTTTCTGAGGATGCTTGTTGTTGGTACTTGTTGATGCTTGTGGTGGTGAGTGCGTGATATGGGGTAGCGGTGTATCCCTGGCTTTGGCAGAGGATGTCCTAGGAGTTTTCCTATGGCGCAAACGCCGACGTCGCACTTTGGCAGCAGCCTCCCTGTGGGTGGAACCGTCTCTGGCCATCTGCCTCAGCACTTGTATCTCCTTCTTCACATTTGGGCACTGCTTTGATGACGCCTCGTGAGGACCTTGGCAATAGCCGCATTTGCGATGTTCTGCTTGGCAGGCTTCTGTGTTGTGCGACTCTGAGCATCGGGAGCACACAGCAGAACTTGTGCAAATAGCACTCATGTGTCCTATTTTACAGCACTTCCGACACTGAAGAGGTTTCGGCACGAACGGCCGTACTGTGTGTCGAAAATGACCAACTCTTACTTGAGTTGGGAGACTGTCACCCTTGAAAACTAGTTTCACGTATCGTGAGTTCCCGAGACGGCGGGACTTGCAAGATTATAGTAACTTCCGTTAATGGTTTGATTAAAATTGGAAAATCAATATCGCTGATAGAAGTGTCGACGTCGTAGATAACGCCTGCCCTAGAGTCCTTGCCATCCGGTATGAAAGAACGTACGTTTATGTTCCCAAGCACATTCACTTTGGTCAATACGTCGAGAGCAGTACGTTGCGTAACGTCTATCGCCAGAACGTTCTTGCGGCCATTGATTCTCACGTTCGTTATTTGTCCTGGATCGAGCGCCTAAAGTGACATAGACGTGACCTGGCGATTAAGTCGGTTCATTATGTCAGCGGCATTCAGCGGGACAAACAAAATAGTGTGAACCAGTGGCTCTTGAATATTCGGGGTGGCATTACTTTGGGAAATAGATGTATTAAGCAGCCTCCTCTTCGCCTTGTGTCTTGCTATAGGCAAAAAGTCACTTTCATCGGAGCTCTCATCACTGGCCGTAGAGTATACCAGCGTGTCCTCACTGTCGACGTCACTTGGGTGGCCGGAGCACTTTCTTATGGTGGCCACAGATGACGTGGAAGGTATGGGTGGAGGCCCTGGTGATTCTACGTCCATTTCCGCAGACAAAACAGCGGCGTCTTCCTCAAGCACCAATTAAAACGAGAAAAAATAACAGAGACTGAAACCAGCGTTCCACTCCACTTGTATACAATGGTCCTGCAAGCACTAGGGGGCCAAAATGGCTCCATTGATCCGGGAGTACGATGCAGATGCATGTTCCGCTGTGAATTTAGGTGTACGTACATTTGAAACTCGTCCAAATAAAGAGCTCTAAGGCCAACATGCGCGTCCTGTTGCCGTCGCTAGAATCTTAAAATTATATCTGCGTGGTAACTACGAGACATGTCCATGCAGCTTTGCAAAGGAGCGGCAGAAACTGGTTCATGGACTGCAGAGCTGGGAACCATTGAAGAAGTCGCACCACCAGAGATCCGCGAGCTTCGTTAGGGGCACCAACTTGGCAGGTGAGCTCATTATAGGCTGGCAAGGGTGGAAAGTGTTCGCATTATCCTTCCACATTTAGTTTCCTAGTACTGCCGAACTTGCATGGTCCAGTTACGACCACTGGATACCTAACAGAATCCACAATACACCGCTTCATTTCACGCAAAACACGTACACGTACAAAATATGCCTCAAAAACAAGTCTATGTAGCAATAAAAAAATTGTAGTGCTTATAGCCACCCTCCCCTTGCTTAATGGACTTCCACATATGTTCGGAGTATAATCGCGCCCGAAAGTCTTCCCGCTCAATTTACATCCATTGTTGATTTGCTGAGAGTGATGAAAGTGTAAGATATATCTTAACTCCTGCCGAAACACCGCACGTCAAACCTCTTGTAAATTAATTGCCTCTAGCAACATTACTGTCACTGTACTACCCTTCATCAAACCACAATATGCCAACCATAACTGATATAACAATCTTGAACGGACTAAAAGTGATACCTGGCTGATACATTAGAATAGAACAAATAGAAAACAACGTACCACTACTTTTTTGAAAAGTAGGATGCGAAATCTTCTACGTAAACTGCGATACTGCGTACGATACTGAAGTGCTTGGAACTCGTTTCTGAACTGGCCTTAGGTATACGCTTAATGTCGGGAAAGGAATCGCGTTAATGTGAGTAATAAAGGGTTTTAGAACATCAAAGGAACAGCCAAGCATCACACAATGTGAATAGAGTAACAAGTGGCCAGGTCGTCCAATGGTCCAACTTATTAGAAAACTTGTCCTTGATTACCTATTAGCTGTGGCGCATATACCCCCTTTAGACATATTTCTTCATTGTCGTCGGCCACTGCTCAAAAAATTGCACAGAACTCCTAACAAGTGTGTAGCAGATGCACAAAAATTATGTTTATGTATGACGTAGTGGGTACGCAGCCGTACGATTGTAGCAGTTACCCAAAAAGTGTTTAGAAAAGGCTCTGGAAGGCCGCTATTTTAGCGTTCGCTGTGATTGTGCTGCGTGTCCCGCGTAGGCCTGGCGTTTTTTTTTCATCCCTAGGCTAAGTTTATATTCAGCATTGAAACAAATATCATGAGCTCTCGTGAACTCGCTTTGCTGCTCGCAACATGACATCTTTGTGTCCTTGCAGCTTTTTGACCTTATTTATCATCCGGCGGGTGCTTCATCCAAACCCGCATTGCCTTTCGCGTCTAGTCTGCAGTGCGTCTTTTGGGTGGACACGACAATCGTCCGGATACCCCGTTCCTGTGGCCATGGCATTCCTTAGCCCACAAGAATGCATGTTCTGGTTCCTGCCTCGTGCTTCTCTTCTGGGGAATGCATCCTGCAAGACAACCCATCGCTGTTTCCTGTCCTTCTGTCTTCAATACGTGAGGACATGGTGTTGCTGGTCTTCGCCACTCCACCATATGACCACGAGCGGATGAAGAATGGGTGAAGAACTGCATCTCGCATTGCCTCCGCGAGAAAAACCAGTGATTACTAGATCCACCCTGGCCTACTGCCCATGAAATGCTGCGAAGCACTTTACATCGGTGAACTATTGTATTAAGTTAATTGCGTCATTTTTTTCCGCACTCATCGAGAACTATAACGACAGTAAAACAATCGGACAACCCTCAAGCCGCATTAACATTTACAAATATTCACTCTTCCCGTCGGCAATCAGTCAGTGGAACATGTTACCTGACAGTGTTGTGAATTGTACTATTACATATACTGTGGAATCAATTGTTGCAGTAGTGCGCGCCATTCATTTATGTCCATGATTGTAACTTTTTTGGAATGCTTTTTTTCTGTTTTCTGTAACCACTTCTGCAAGGGTCGATTGAGCCTGCAGTATGCTCAAATAAAAAAAATAAAAAAATATTGTGCCCTGTTTGCGATATGTGCCCAGTTTGCGTATTTCTCGAGCTAAAGCTTGCCGGAAAGGTTGGCTTCCCCACAATGGATGGTCTAAACTAGCGAAAAAAGTTTGGGCTCTTATCACCCCTGATAAGACTAAAGTTTTGTCTAACGTCACAGCTTGAAACGATGTGCCCAGTTTGCGTATTTTCCGAGTTAAAGTTTGCCTAAAAACTTAGCTTCCCCGCAGTGGATGGTCGAAACTGGCGAAAAAAGTTTAGGCTCTTATCACCCCTGATAAGGCTCAAGTTTTGTCTGACGTCACAGCTTGGAACGATCGATGTGCCCAGTTTGCGTATTTCCCGCGCTAAAGCTTGCCTGAATGGTTGGCTTCCTAGCAGTGGACGGTCAAAACTAGCGAAAAAAGTTTAGGCTCTTATGACCCCTGATAAGGCTCAAGTTTTGTCTGACGTCACAGCTTGGAACGATGTGCCCAGTTTGCGTATTTCCCGAGCTAAAGTTTGCCTGAATGGTTGGTTTTCTCGCAGCGGACGGTCAAAACTAGCGAAAAAAGTTTAGGCTCTTATCACCCCTGATAAGGCTCAAGTTTTGTGTGACGTCACAGCTTGGAATAATGTGCCCAGTTTGCGTATTTCCCGAGCTAAAGTTTGCCTGAATGGTTGGCTTCCTCGCAGTGGACGGTCAAAACTTGCGAAAAAAGTTTAGGCTCTTATCACCCCTGATAAGGCTCAAGTTTTGTCTGACGTCACAGCTTGGAACGATGTGCCCAGTTTGCGTATTTCCCGAGCTAAAGTTTGCCTGAATGGTTGGTTTTCTCGCAGCGGACGGTCAAAACTAGCGAAAAAAGTTTAGGCTCTTATCACCCCTGATAAGGCTCAAGTTTTGTGTGACGTCACAGCTTGGAATAATGTGCCCAGTTTGCGTATTTCCCGAGCTAAAGTTTGCCTGAATGGTTGGCTTCCTCGCAGTGGACGGTCAAAACTTGCGAAAAAAGTTTAGGCTCTTATCACCCCTGATAAGGCTCAAGTTTTGTCTGACGTCACAGCTTGGAACGATGTGCCCAGTTTGCGTATTTCCCGAGTTAAAGTTTGCCTCAAAACTTGGCTTCCCCGCAGTGGATGGTCGAAACTGGCGAAAAAAGTTTAGGCTCTTATCACCCCTGATAAGACTCAAGTTTTGTCTGACATCACAGCTTGGAACGATGTGCCCAGTTTGCGTATTTCCCGAGCTAAAGTTTGCCTGAATGGTTGGCTTCCTAGCAGTGGACGGTCAAAACTAGCGAAAAAAGTTTAGGCTCTTATGACCCCTGATAAGGCTCAAGTTTTGTCTGACGTCACTGCTTGGAACGATGTGCCCAGTTTGCGTATTTCCCGAGCTAAAGTTTGCCTGAATGGTTGGCTTCCTCGCTGTGGACGGTCAAAACTAGCGAAAAATGTTTAGGGTCTTATCACCCCTGATAAGGCTCAAGTTTTGTCTGACGTCACAGCTTGGAACGATGTGCCCAGTTTGCGTATTTCCTGCGCTAAAGCTTGCCTGAATGGTTGGTTTTCTCGCAGCGGACGGTCAAAACTAGCGAAAAAAGTTTAGGCTCTTATCACCCCTGATAAGGCTCAAGTTTTGTCTGACGTCACAGCTTGGAACGATGTGCCCAGTTTGCGTATTTCCCGCGCTAAAGCTTGCCTGAATGGTTGGCTTCCTCGCAGTGGACGGTCGAAACTAGCGAGAAAAGTTTAGGCTCTTATCACCCCTGATAAGGCTCAAGATTTGTCTGACGTCACAGCTTGGAACGATGTGCCCAGTTTGCGTATTTCCCGCGCTAAAGCTTGCCTGAATGGTTGGCTTCCTCGCAGTGGACGGTCAAAACTAGCGAAAAAAGTTTAGGCTCTTATCACCCCTGATAAGGCTCAAGTTTTGTCTGACGTCACAGCTTGGAATAATGTGCCCAGTTTGCGTATTTCCCGAGCTAAAGTTTGCCTGAATGGTTGGCTTCCTCGCAGTGGACGGTCAAAACTAGCGAAAAAAGTTTAGGCTCTTATCACCCCTGATAAGGCTCAAGTTTTGTCTGACGTCACAGCTTGGAACGATGTGCCCAGTTTGCGTATTTCCCACGCTAAAGCTTGCCTGAAAAGTTGGCTTCCCCACAGTGGATGGTCGAAACTAGCGAAAAATGTTTAGGCTCTTATCACCCCTGATAAGGCTCAACTTTTGTCTGACGTCACACCTTGCAGTGACAGGCCTGCGATGCGTTTATTCCCCGCTAAAAGTTACCCTGGTCGATGGCTTCACCGCAATACATGGCCAGAAGAGTCGAAAAATGTTGAGGCCCTTATCACCCCCGATAAGACTGAACGTTTTTCTGAGTAGTAGTAGTGTTAGTAGTAGAGGTTGTAGTGGTAGTAGTAGTAATAGTAGTAGTAGTAGTAGTAGTAGTAGAAGTAGTAGTAGTAGTAGTAGTATAGACACTTGTAGTTAGTTTTAGGAATTGCTTACTAGATGGCATTGTGTGTATGTCTTTGGAAAAAATGTCACTAGATGGCATCAGTGGTTCTCGTATTGAGGATTTAGAACTTGACGGACGACGGATAGACAGACACGGACAGACAGACAGGCAGGTGGATGAATTCGTATCTATGATAGACAGACGGATGGATGGGCAGACCAACGGACGTTTCGTTCCACTGATCATCATTCACTCCGTGGATACACTGTGAATTTTTATTAGACCGTTTGACGGCACATATCGTCAATATTTATAATGGGATCATGACGTCACTAGACGTCACATAATAAGACGTCACACGGGGACGTCATCGTCGCTTGGCCAAAGGTGGGAATGTCGCGCAGCCACTACGAAACGGTGCAGAAAGCTTGCAATGTATCAGATGCCGGTTGCCATGCAAAACGACGTGTGGTGCAGTTGGGGAACTCGAGGGCGCACCGGCGCTATTCAGTTGTCATGCGAGCGACCACAAGACGCGCGAAGTGAGACGTCTAGCTGGCCGAACTTTTTGCAAAGCTTCCACGCCGTTGCGTGCACCTGATGTGTGAAAAATAGTAGTAGTTGCTTACAGACTGTCTTGCGGCGCTTTCTTTCTGACCGTCAGCGATCCGCAAAAGGAGTCTGTTTCACCTATATAATTCTAATTTCATTACTGGCGAATGTCTAGCCTTCGTTCGGTAGGGCATACCACTCAACGTTCGTTCACAATTTAAACCTACACTATCCATAACGCTGTGCCGGGGGATGAAATCGTTCATCGGACATTCTTTAACAGACCTCCCGGATTTAAGTAAGCCCATCACGCGACCACTGGTGTATGAAGTACACAATCCTTGTTCTTAGTTAGCCGACTCTGCATACAATATCTGCAGTAGAAGCAGTTTACGGCACGAACCCAAGTTTTGGATAGGACAGCTTTTTTTTAAAGCAGATCAATGTCCTTATTATGTTTACCTTTATTCTCTGTACGCGTACTCGTATCTAGCAATGCACATTTTCATTTATTCTAGGACGATTTCAACTTAGACGTACATTGACCTTAATTGCTCGTCTGTTACTGAGACAAAAACTTGCATGGTTACACCCCGTAGCTGTGGAGATAATGCAAGAACAAAGAAAAGTACGCACCATTTTCTTCGTGCTTCTGGTTGAAATTGTGCTCAAAGCGGGGAATGGCAACGTGCGCAGGAAAGCACAGACCATAGATATTTACTAAGGACAGATCTCAGTCAAGAACTTTATTAAAAGGTCCTGAACAGTTTTAAGCCACCAAGGTGTCCACGAGAGACATCCTAGCAGCCACTACTGTGGGCGACGCTTGAGTCTGGGCGGGACCATGGTGGCGTTCCACCAGTACTTGGGCCCTCTGGACTACCTTGATGTTGGAACTTGGAGCTCCTAAGTGCCTCTTCCCAGTGGAACTGACAGGGCTCAGGACATTTTTATTGGTCTTTCAAGCAATGTGCTAACGTCTATTCAATTACGGTCATGAAGGCAATAACGGCTATACAGTCAATGCAATAACTGTACATATTTAAATTACTGAAAGTAATCATGGCATCCGAGGCAATTAACGCGATAAATAAAGCCTCAGGTAAGGAACAATCGATGTATAAACAGCTGACACGACAGTTTTACTTGGCAAGGATTCACGCTCCCCCACCTCGACGAAGCATGCAGAATGATGCCAGATGGGGCATAGCGTCTATGATGGCAACAATTTTCGAAAGATTCAATCGTGCCAAGAGCTTGCATTTTGTATAGTTTTGGTGTTATAGTCATGTTTAGTTACATGGGCATACAAGAACTGTGCGTCAATTATACACAGCATGAGCGACACTGTGTGCGATTGTTCAGCACATGTAAACACCGTCACAGTAACAGTCTAATGAATGTGGCACCTACAAACAGAATCCTAAGGGTAGTAGCAGTCTGCTTTATAAGTACACGCCATCTGCGAAGCAGTGCGAAGATACTGGAAGATGTCGCCAAACGACAACCGACGCCAAAGTTTATCTCGGAAACAAATAGCTTTGGAAGCAGTCTGCAGAAGCCAGCTCTGTTCTTATCACGGGTAGTGATAAAAGAATGACACACCCGCAGTTGGATTGTTAAGCACATGTAAATACAGACACAGTCACACTCTATTGAATGTGGCATCTACAAACTGCATTCTAAGGGTAGTAGCAGTCTGTCTGCTTTCAGCCAGGTCGATGCCCTCTGCGAATCAGTGCGAAGGTGCCGAAAGGTTTGGCAATACTACGACCGATCCCACCAGGAACAGATAGCCTTGGAAATCAGTCTGCTGGAGCCAGCTCCGTCCTTGTCACGGGTAGCGATAAAAGACCGACACGAGAAACCTGCAAGAAAACGCGGCGGAATTGTTAAGCTCATGTAAACACAGCCGCAGTAAGAGCACTTACCAACAGAATTCCAAGGTTAGCAGCAGTCTGCCTTCTGCCAGGATCACGCCATCAGCGAAACAGTGCGAAGGTGCTGAAAGGTGCGGCAATACTACGACCGGCGCCACCAGGAACAGATAGCCTTGGAAAGTAGTCTGCTGGAGCCAGCTTCGTCCTTGTCACGGGTAGCGATGAACGACCGACACGAGAAACCTGCAACATGCCTTTCTTTGTCAACAGTAACCTGTCCAAAGGTAAAGCCACGCTAATTGCCGGATGAGACTGAGTCAGTAGATGGCGACTTGACCTCTGCGCCAGCCATATCATGAAGACCATCGAAGCATCTGACACCGCAAAACTGTACAGTGCGGTGATAAACGACTGCCATCATAGTTTGCTCTGAAGCGCTTGAGTAGTGACATACAAGCATGTGCATGCATGCATAAAGTATTTTGCGCCTTTTTTATCGGGGGGGGGGGCGACAAAACTTTGTGAACAACTGCAGAAATTGAATGTCACTGCCGAAGTCATAGGCTGGCCTACTAAATACGTGTTAATGATTCAAGCAAGTATAAAAAAATGAATCAGAACTGTACGATGTCACTACTGGTTGCATGCACACAACTACCACTAATAGGCCAATAGTATATCATCATCATCATCATCATCATCAGCCTGGCCACGTCCACTGCAGGACAAAGGCCTCTCCCATGTTCCGCCAGTTAACCCAGTCCTGTGCTTGCTGCTGCCAATTTATACCCGCAAACTTCTTAATCTCATCTGCCCACCTAACCTTCTGTCTCCCCCTAACCCTAAAGAAGAGGAAATGAACATAGGCCGGGCATGTAGCGCGTAGACAGGATAACCGCTGGTCATTAAGGGTAACTAACTGGATTCCCAGAGAAGGGAAGTGGGTTAGGGGGAGACAGTATATAGCGATCTTCAGAAATTACTGTCACAAGATGGTTGAAACAACGCTACGGTAATGCCAAATGTGTCTCTATCAGATGAACGAAGTCAGAAAAGTGACGTGCTTTGGCATTGTTTTTAAAAGGTAATTATGCCAACTATAGAAGTTAATTAACATACTAACTCGTAGCTCGATGATGTGTTCGGGTACCAAGGCGCAGTCGAGCCCTATAAGAGGTCCAGCTCGTTTTCCATGGCAAAGTGGCACCGATAAAGCATTGCAAGCAGAACACTTTGAATTACTGGCATTTTATAAACCAATGTAATAATGTCTGCCAGTTTCGATGAAGCTGTAGGTGCTTTGAAGAAAGACTACTGTGTAGCAACTCTAACGCGACTACATAGAACCGTGAATGAACCGTACAGTATTAAGACACCGAAAATTGAAATTCCAAGGCAAGCTTCCAACATGCCCTCATTTTTAAAAACTTGGACGCCACTCTCTATGCAGATGCTACTGGAACACCGTCCTCGCCTTTCGTCGGCTCCAAAAGTATAGTCAAAGCTGTCTTGTGCTTTTTGAGGACTAGGCCTACGTGACAGCCTTTAACTTTTGTGTAGTGCCACCGCTGCATACGTGCCAGCCGAGTGACCGGCAATCCTCTTTTTTCTCTCTCATCTTTATGCCCTTTCCCATTCCCCCAGCGTAGGGTAGCAAGCCGGGCATGTGCCTGGTTAACCTCCCTGCCTTTTCTCTTGTTCTTCACCCCCCCCCCCCCTGGACGGCCTATTGCATAGCTACCCTGCTACTTCAGGAATGCTACCAAAATGATCGCAAACGAGAAGAGTCAGTCACTTGTTCAATGCACTTCTTATACTTTGTTGGAAAGAATTGGAAAGATATATTAACCACGACCATCTAAGCAATTTACAACATGCAGGCAATGCTGTATACTTAAGCATTGATGGCAGCTATAGGTGCAAAAGACCATTGAAGACAAAGCAAGAAAGTGGCAAAGTAGGGACGAAAATCATCATGCAAAAGGCAAAAATGCTAGGCGGTATGGAGAGAGAAAAACGCCAGGGATGCGCGGAAGGCACAGCACAGTTACAGCTGTGGTGTACACGTATCCCGAAGGAGTACGGCCACCAGCGTGGGTCCGGTCTTAGCGAGCCGCAGGGCACGCATTAACCGTCGCCGTGGCGGGAAACACGATACTGCTCAAGTCGCAACACTTTATTGTGGCAACACCAAACGCAGTACAGCCCGTTGCAAAAAGGCGCGGCGGGAAAGCAAGTAGGCTTATCCACGCCACGGGCACAAAGTACTACACAGGGTGCCACGAGCACGTCTCCGCGGTAAAGGTAATCCACGGAGACACCGGGACAAAGGGGCCCGGTTGCTCGAGCGAGGGCAAAGGCGCTCGCGTTGGCTTCGAAGGGAGACGGGTCGGCGTAGCTAGGCCACGCACTAGGACACCGTACTGCCCTTCGGCCGTGAGTACGCAGCGGGGCAACAAAAGATGAGCGTTCGCATCGGGCGCGAGGCGCCGTCAGCGAAGTCCGACGAGCCCCGAGCGACGGGACTCGACGGACGGAAAAGAATGCGTGGCTCACCGTTTGAAGTCCCGGACTGTACTCACCGCTCCCGACGCAGCGCGCGAAAAACCTCTCGGGGGTCCCCGCGCGCGGCGCCACAGTCAACATCCGCTACCGGGTGAGGGAGTTAAACGTCACTCCGCCCTTCCCAGCGCGGCTGAGAGCAAAGGAGGGCAGACATGTTGGGACATGAGAATTGTAGGAAAGGCAGGAAAGCCCGCGCAAAGGCAGCGGGCCAGCCTCAATTCCCACATCCCCCTCTCCTAAATTTGCCCTTTACCGGTCTGCAAAAGGCAGCCGGACGTCACCCATGCAGTTAAAATGACACTGCTATGAGCGACAGGCTAACCTCAGTCCAGCCCTGCTACTGCTGCTAAAAAAAATGATTACAAAGGAGAAACAAAACATAACTAACAAAACAAACACACGACGCTATACAAATAACTGCGGAAGGGAGCACAGAGAAGTGGGACTAGTGTTCGTGTTGGTGCTGAAGTGGGATGGCGTCCACTGCGCGGAGGGGCGGAAAAGCGTGACAATGTCCGCTGGGTGCGATGCCCGAGTGCGAGGTCAGAGGTACGGGGGGGGGGCTCACTGATGGCTCGTTGCTGCTCTTGATCAGCCGCGAGTCCGATGAAAGCCGCTTCGGTTGTTCGGAGGCCCCGCATATCTGGCTCGATGACGGAGCTGGACGTTGCGGGAAGCCGGGCTTCTCCGGTGGTCAGGGAGGCCGAACCAAAATTGGCTGCGGGGCGTTCTGGCGTTGGCCGGCAGCATATAGCTGCTTTCAGCTGGCCTCGCGCAGGAGCCATGGTGGAAAAGGCAGCAGGGCTTCTTCGACGACGGCATAGAGCAGAGCACAGCCAGATGGTCTGACGTCAGTGGGTCAATGCCCCCCAGCACCTCCAGTGTCCGCGTCGATGGAGGGGCAGCCATGACGCACTCTTCGCGGGCTCGCACCGAAGCGTCACGCACTTACACACGCACGCACACACACCGCCGACGGCTGCGCGAGCGTAGGCGCAAAGCGTCCTTCGTCTCTCTCCCCCGGCAAGCACCGACACCCAAGGTCACACACAGCTCCCTTCGCGGTAGACGAAACGAACACGAAAAAAGTAAAAAACAGAGCAAAACGACACTCAACATGTGGCAAAAAACATAAAGTGCAAATAACACTTAATAGTAGACAAAAGAAACATAAAATACACATGAACACTTAAAAAAAAGAAGCACTGGCAGCAGACAGGGCGGGGTCAACTTCTTTACGAGAAAAGGCCGTAAAGAAGCTAACCTATACTGAGGCTAGACAGTAAACTGAGGGCCTTCGGTTGCGGAGAAGTCCGCCGTCCGGCGCGAAATCACAAAGGTGACCGCTCCCTCAGATTATACCGGTGCGGGGTCCGAATGCGGTCCGCCGCCCCGGGTGTGCCCGTTGCTTGCGCGAAGTGCCGCAGGGCACTGGCGCGAGCTCGTCAGACCGTGACAAAGGGCTTCAGGTCTGCGATGTGGGCACGGCTGAGTTTTCCCAAAGGGGATCCTTCAGCTAGTACGCGCCACGGACGCTCACTGACAATCGGTTCATAAGACCGGGCGGCTTTCCAACCCTTGGCTCAACCGTTTGTCAGACGTGGCAGGCACGGAATAGCGATAAAAGCCACGCTTCGTGCCGGGCCAGGTCACAACATCGCTCAGTTTGCAAAAACTTTCGAGCCACTCAGGTGACCGGCCATGGATTCGTCGTGAGAGGATCGCAACAGTGCGGCTCTCAGACTTTTGGGCATAACCACCTTAAACGGGTCTATGGACTCGTCGTCAGTGGCTATATACTTCAGCAGGAGCCCGTCATGGTCCAGCAAAATGAATCCGCCGGGGACTCAGCGACACACGCTGTTTCAGCCCCCTAATCGCGCCCGCCGCAGAACAAGCAGCGTAACGGCGCGCCTCTCAAGACGGTTTAACGGCGCCCGCCGCAAAGCAAGCAGCGTATACGGCGCTCCGTCCCTCCGAGACTCGAAACGGATCACTCTGCTGAGCCTTCAGTAGCTCTTCGCTGCCGAAAGCAATTTCCATTCTCCCAAATGGGGGAGTCTGGTATCGCGCCCACTCAGGACCGCAGCAACCGCCGCGTACACGGCGTCACGGGTTCGCTCTCGGCACGGTGGCCTTCGGAAAGTTCCCCCGCTCGGCCGCTACGCAGTGCGCCGCTTACCTGGATAGCAGCCAAGGTCGTCCTCATGGGGACTCCCCCTTCTCGCCGAATGGCGGCGAAGCTGCTGTTTCGCCCCCGACGCTTGCATGTGCTAAGGCACCGCGAGCGGCCGTCGCACCGAAATCCAGGTTCTCGGCAGACAACAGGGGGCACGAGATAGCGCGTCAGCTACCACGTAGGAGTGTATTCACCACAAAAAGGGGTGACGACACAGGCGAGCGCCGAAGGGCGCCCGTCGATAGAGGCGGCGGCCTCTTTGTGCAACGCGGCATGCCACGAAGCAGACATAACGTTCGGGTAGGGCAAGAGGCCCATTCCGAAGCGACGCGCCAACTCCAAAGGGAGCGGCTAGGCGCCCCGTGTCGTCACCGCAATAGGGGGTGCCGACACGGACGGGTGCAGAAGGGTTCCCGTTCATAGAGGCAATGGCCTCCGTGTGCAACGCGGCATCCGCTAAAAGGGACAGCGAACAAAAGTCCCGCGAAGCAGCCATGTTGCGACGAGCCCGAATCGCGCAGGCGAACTGACTCGCTAAGAGCAGTCAAAAGCTAGAGCTTTTGATACCGCGTTGGGCGCCAGTGTAGTGTACACGTATCCCGAAGGAGTACGGCCACCAGCGTGGGTCCGGTCTTAGCGAGCCGCAGGGCACGCGTTAACCGTCGCCGTGGCGGGAAACACGATACTGCTCAAGTCGCAACACTTTATTGTGGCAACACCAAACGCAGTACAGCCCGTTGCAAAAAGGCGCGGCGGGAAAGCAAGTAGGCTTATCCACGCCACGGGCACAAAGTACAACACAGGGTGCCACGAGCACGTCTCCGCGGTAAAGGTAATCCACGGAGACACCGGGACAAAGGGGCCCGGTTGCTCGAGCGAGGGCAAAGGCGCTCGCGTTGGCTTCGAAGGGAGACGGGTCGGCGTAGCTAGGCCACGCACTAGGACACCGTACTGCCCTTCGGCCGTGAGTACGCAGCGGGGCAACAAAAGATGAGCGTTCGCATCGGGCGCGAGGCGCCGTCAGCGAAGTCCGACGAGCCCCGAGCGACGGGACTCGACGGACGGAAAAGAATGCGTGGCTCACCGTTTGAAGTCCCGGACTGTACTCACCGCTCCCGACGCAGCGCGCGAAAAACCTCTCGGGGGTCCCCGCGCGCGGCGCCACAGTCAACATCCGCTACCGGGTGAGGGAGTTAAACGTCACTCCGCCCTTCCCAGCGCGGCTGAGAGCAAAGGAGAGCAGACATGTCGGGACATGAGAATTGCAGAAAAGGCGGGAAAGCCCGCGCAAAGGCAGCGGGCCAGCCTCAATTCCCACACAGCGAACGCTAGAAAAGCGGCATTTCAGAGCCTTTTCTAAACACTCCGGGTGCACCTACCCAACCTCAACGAGATCGCCCATGATGCAGCGCGCGCACTTACCGACCGCACTGCCACAGGGCAACCTCATCTTGCTGGGTTGGATACCAATCGGGATGCACCAATTACGTACAATGAAATTACAAAGCACTTTTACTTGGAACGCCGCATTTTTCCACCCCCACATCCGAAACTTAACCGACCGCAGGCATTAACCCTACGCCTATTACAGACACACACGTACCCAAACCTTGCCACGCTTCACGTTTATTATCCCGATGCATACCCCAGCGACACATGCCCATCATGTGGACACACAGCGACACTCGAACATATGCTCTGGGAGTGTAGAACAACTCCTCCCGACTCTACCTCAAGCAAGTGGGAGAGGTCCCTCAGGAGCTCACTTCTCGCCGACCAGCGATGGGCCGTCCAGCAGGCCCACGAAGCGGCCGCCAGGTACTCCCTGTCGGTCCCTACGTGGGAGACGCCCGCTACGCGCTAAGCGCGTCCTGCAGGACCGAAATAAAGTTTTTCCATTCCATTCCATTCTAAACACTCATTGAGAAACTGCTTCAAACATACTTGCTGGGTACCCACTACGACATTTTGATAATTTCTGGGTAGTATAGGGCGGCATTCGCTATGCTATCCTTCGTCATTCTTCTTAGAAGCGTGGCATCTGCTAAACACTTGCAAGCAATTTTGGGCTATTTGTTCATGTAGTGGCTGACGACGATGAGGAATTATACCGAAAGTGGGTATGCGCCACAGTTAATGGGTCATTAAGAGTAACTCACTGGATTCACTTGAGAAGGCAAACAGGTTAGGGGGAGACAGAAAGTTAGGTGGGTAGACGAGATTAAGAAGTTCGCGGGTATAAATTGGCAGCAGCAAGCACAGAACCAAGTTAACTGGTGGAACATGGCAAATGCCTTTATCCTGCAGTGGACTAGTCAGGATGATGATGATTATGATGATGATGATATGATGAATTTGGGTGACCAAGAACAAGCTTTTGTAGTGTATTGGAGCATTGGATGATCCACTCGTTATGGTATTCGCAATGTGTGACGCCAGGCTGTTCCTTTGTAAAACAGCTTTATTAGTCATTAACGCGATTCCTTTCCACGACATCAAGCCTGCCTGAGGTAACGTTGCGAAAATGTCCCAAGCACCGGCATGGCTCAGAGGTAGAATTCAGGGGCTGGCACGCAGTGGACCCAGGTTTTAACCCCACTATGTCCTTGGTGTTTTTATTTACTGTTTCTCTTCTTTTCCCATTGTTTTCGGACACCAGTGGAGGCCGCGCGTGACCCGGGTTCTGATCTCGTAACAGTTTTAGCTTTAAAATTTGAAGAGCCGCACCCCAGAAACAATTCGAGAGTATATGCCTATTCGTGCAAAATAATGTCACAGATGATGGGCTGCTGAGGTCATGAAAGACTCTGAAGCCATCACCGGCATAGTACCACTGCCACTAAATCTGGAAGTGTAAGACCTTTGCGATCTGCTGGTTCTAACATATGGGACAGAAAGCGAAAGAATAACGAGAAATTCGTTTTCTTACAGGTCACAGAGAATGTGGTACACCCGAAGACAGATTCATGCAAGCAAGAATGCGTGCGAATTTTAACAGGGACAATAGAAATCGTATCAAACACTAAATGTCGTATTTACAAACCATCGTTTTACTTATAGAACGTTCTTTAAATTTCTGTGCACTATTCTACGTTCGTTTTAAGGGCACTAAGATGGCAACAGGGTAAAAGATAACTACAAGATTCATTAGTAAATACCAGCCTACTTTGTTTACCAAATGCACTAATACCAAAACAGATAAGAAAATCTCAAGATAATGATAAGGTTGACTTCTGAGTACGAGCCTAAAGGAAAGAAATACACCTGCACAGGTTATGCCATCAGGAGGCCGTAACCAGTGCGACGGACACCAAGAGGAAAAAAGCATAGCCGCAAGAGCAGGAATCTTCGTGCACCGATGACGATTAATTTTCAAGCAAGAAACTGTTTTCTAGCGAAGGAAAGGGTTAACTTGAAATCGCTCAGCGAGCCCTCAGTCCTGCATTGGACATATCATAAGCTGATGATAAATTTAAAAATTAAGCTTGCCGCGCCGGTACTTCCAAAAGTTCGGAAACCTTCTTATGCTGTCTGAAGGAAGAAAATAGTCGACTGCAATCCGTCGTAACCATAAGACCTCTACACAGCACCTACTAGCAACATGAAAGTAGTTCGGCAGTCTGGAGGGAAAAATTACGAACAATACTGCCTATAACGTAATATTTTGACGAAGCTTTATGAATATTTTAATCTCACGAGCCGCTTTAACAAGAGACGCACTGAACCTTTGCCTCTACATAGTGAACGGCTTCGACGGCGAAAGTGAAAATGCTCATCGTATCTATAGTCTCGTGCAGCACTTGGTATTCTCGCCACTTCACCGTCCCACTCCCGTCCCATTTTGTATTCACTGTGTTCATTTGGTTGAACACGACAGACTAATAATTCCGACTCTAGATGCAAGTACTTCGAGCTGTACTCCAATTTCAACAGTTCACAGAACGTGGAACGGAGGCGAACAACGAGGAGACGCATAGACTACTGAAGTTGGAACTGGATTTTATTTTCCTGCCACACCAATATGCACGATCATTTAACAGAAGAAGATAAAATAAAACAGCAGACGAGCTATGCCAAAATGAGGTCAATGAAAAGAGCAACCCATCATCGATATCGCGTGTTCTGCGAAAAAATAATTCCTGGCTCGAAACAGCAAACAAAGCTATATTGATGTACTTTTTATAACGTTTCAAGATCTCTTAAACTACGATTCTACGCACCGTCCTGTTTTTAATTCTTGCGAGCACACGTGTGAGTGAAAAAAGGCTGGCACTCACAAGCTTGACAATTCCTAAATACCTATACCGATAACCTTACGCACATTGTACCTGTGTTCCTATAAAGACGTTCATTAAGAAACCTAATAATATCTCCCTATAGATTTCTTCGTATAATTGTCAGCGGTCATTATTATTGTCTAACGAAGAGAACGCATCCTTAAATTTACCCTTCTTTCATTCATTCATAGCAGGGGTCTCGTTCTGGCAGACTTAATGCCTTCAAGTGGTATGCGTGGTATCATTGGCCAGTTGCCAATCAGTATTATGATCTCGTGCGACGCGACGCCAACCGACAAATAATGAGTGTTCCACATCCACCTCAATGACAACAAATGCTACTGACAAGCTCGCATGTTTAAATGCACATACGTAACTCATAAAGTGGGCGGGGGGATAGCCATTATGGTTGCTCACAGCATCGGACGAGTTATTTGAAGGTCGCAGGTTTGGTCCATGCCCAAGGAAAGTTATCTTTTCGTTCCAATTTTGTCTCGTCACAACTTGATAACAACTACTTCTAATAACATCCCTTATACTTTACTTGGTATAATTGTCCGTCAGTTCTCATGAATATTCTGTCTAACAAAGATTTTAACAAAGAATTAACGAAGAGACTTTCTTTCGCAAAATATTCGATACCGATGATTGGTTGCTGTTTCCTTGAAAGTAAGTTATGTAGCTCGTCTTCTCTTGCAATACGCGCATATATATTGCTGTGGCAGAAAAATAAACAGTTGCAAGTTCAGAGCTCTCTATGTCTACTCTATGCTCGTCCTCGTTCCATGTGCTGTGACACCAATTAGCCCAACGCTCAGCTTAGTGCACTCGAACACCATCGAAGCCTTCCTGGTTAGTAACTGCACTATTTATTTTTATTTTATATACTATTTGGAATTACCTTGAGGGTCAAAGGCGTTATAGAGGTGAGTGGTGCATTTAAAAGAAACAAAATACAAGCTTTCTTCTGAAATACAATGTTAGCTAAAAATAACAGTACAAGTTGTAACTATACAGGCAAAAATCAGACTTTTGTTGGGAAAGCATATTAACAGTAAAAACAAGTTACAGTATAGCAGTTTTACCTCACCAAACAAGAATCAGTTTGCCAAGAGAAGAATCACATAATTGGATAGTTGCATAGCCGTATACACTCGAGTTTAAAACGTCATGAAAATGAGAATGATGGACAATTGACGTGATTGATCCAGGAAGATTATTCGTCTTGTGAGGTTCGGGGAACGAAGGAATCATAACATGTGCGAGTTGAACATCGCAAGATTCCCACCTTTCGGGGATGGTCAGAACGAGAGGAGATGTATGATGGAGGGAGAATGTGCACGTTCTCATGCAGGGTGTGATTGTATAGTATATTTTGTGGAAAAGACATATGCCGGAGAATTTACGGCGACAGGCGAGTGATGGAAACTCTAAGGAATCTTTCATTGAGGTGATACTTGTGGTGAAACTGTATAGTTTCCAAGGATGAAGCGGTCACAATTATTTCGGCCTAGCTCAAGAGCAGGGGTTAGTACACTGGTGGATGGGTCTCAAATGAATGCGGCATACTTTAGCTTAATTCGGTATAAGGTTTTGTAAAGGAGGAGTTCTAAAGGGACAGAGGCCGAAGAAAAGTTGCGTCGGAGATAACCTAACGAACGGTAAGCATTACTAATTATTTTGTTAATGTGAACAGACCAGTTGAGAGTGTTAGTTATGTGAACACCTAGGAAGCGATACGATGTTACGGGTTCAAGGGCGGAGTTGTCAAGCAGATAAGCAGTGGAGAAAGACGTACGGGAAACGCGTAAGACTTACCATTTAGTAGTGTTTAGTTGCATTAACCATGTCTTACACCAGTTAGATACAGAGTTATGGTCATTCTGAAGAATTGTTACGTCGTTTGGGTCAAGAGATTTCTCGATATATTACACAATCATCAACAAATAAATGAATGATAGATGTAACACATTCAGGTAAGTCATTATATAAATGAGAAAACGGGGGGGGGGGCGAGTACCGAACCTTGGGGAACGCCAGAATAAACGGGATTTAGTTGGGAATTAAAAGTGTCAGCAAACATATTGTGAAAGACCATTCGGAAAATGTTCAATCGTGGAAAGTAGCTTATGATCAATGTTTAACCTGCTTAATTTCATGAAAAGTAAACTATGGCAAACTTTTTCAAAGGCCATTCCAAATCGGGAAAGATACAATCAGTATCAGTAGTGGAATGATTTGTGGACTATCCTCTAGCAGGGAAAGAGTACTAACGCGAAACTTCGGCGTGATCAAGTCAATCAAGCGTATTTACCGAGAACAGAAGCAAGTGGGGCTAGCCACAAGACGAAACTACAGACAGCCGGCGCCTTGTCTGTTGATCTATCAACGTCAATTGAATACTGTGTGTTCCCGTATTGATAAACCGACAGCCCAGTTAGATCGGCTCAGGCATTTGCCGAGTACCTAATGTTTTCAGAGCTAGGTTTCCTTAACGTGCAGATTATATCGAAACACATGAGTTCTTCCATAACAAAATATGTTCACCTGTAATTGCTGCAATTATAACCGCAACATCCACACCTTAGCTCGTATCAGCGCAACTCCGCACCTGCCAAGTCACTATGGTGAGTGTTGGGTATAGGATCATATTCCGGCATGCCTACCTTTTCAGAGAACCATGGCAGAGATTCAATCAACTAGAAAGCAGTTTTTTTATTTATGGTCAAAACTATTAGTGAAGACATGAGAAATTGCTTACTGGTGGAATTGCCGCGAGGATGCTCACCAGGCGATCTTCTGCCGAAGTGGCCCAAGGTGCGTTGAGAAGACAGACCTTTTGGGGAGAAGTAAATGAACTTATTAATCCCTCGAGTCTCAACGTACACACTCGGACGCAAGTGGTATTTTGCCGGTTCATGGGTGCCAAAAAATATCATCATAAAGGAACGCCGAGGGGAAGCTCTGACTGGTATGTATTAATGTTAAGACTACGCACACAAGCACTGACATCAAAGGAGTCAAAACACCAATGCCGATCGCTATACTGCCCAATGAAAAAAGTTTATACAACCCAGTCTTCACTTATTCATTATTAGCTGCATGCGTTAGACTACAATCAACCATGCCAGTGAAAGCACGGCTTTTTTGATGGCTCCACAAGCGAGCCATTTTCTAGCTACAATGGCAAAGGTATGGCGACACGTAAGAGTCGCAAATTTAGAAGAAGATCGAGACATTTCAGACCCAGGTTCTAAGATTGCCGTTAGCGTATGTGCACGACAGTACTGTGGAAAATCTCATTCCAACATAAAAAAAACGTTGAACGTAGACATTGCACAATAATATACGTTTTACAGCATCATCGACTACGGCCGCAATCATGTTATCTCGGCTGTGCACCTGCGTCTGTAAACTGACTGGCAGTTAGGAACGGTTAATTTTCAAGTACGGTAAGAGCAGACCGAAGAAAACAGGCATATTAACGTATTTTTAAAAAATACCACGCGCGCTTCAGTGATAAACTAGCTACCACGTGGCGCACGCGGATGCGACGACCCAGAAACCAAAATGCTATCAACAAAATGCACGCGTCCAACATGGCCGCATCAAACAAAAAGACCAAGTTTTCGACTCCGAGCCTATCAACGCAACGATTAAGACGTCGAGTCACTATACGGTGCATGGTGAGCACCCCGACACCTTTGGACAAGATAACATTTCAGACAGGGACGGCTGTTTAACAAAGTTTGAAGCAAGGCGGATCTTCGCGTATTGTTCTACTCGGGGAAATACAAGAGCAAATCTTACTTGAAGCAATGCCGGTAGCGCGTCCACCTTGAAGACTCCGTCGCCAATAATGTGGAATGTACGCAGGAGTGGCACGGGGTGTGTCAGTACATACTGTATACTGCCGTCCTTTATGAAAGGGAACACGCGAACGCGTGGCCTGCGCTCTGCGGTGGCTGCGTATACAGCGCCATCAACCGACAGCAAAAGAAAACACGTTCGCTTTCAGCGTCATCTATTGCCAAGCAACATAACGAGCCATGGTCGGTAGACAAAGCTTAAGCGATTCTAGATTACGTTCCACGTTCCCTCTCTGCTCACGCCGTAGTCCACTGCCAACATATTAAATATCAAACGTTGTGCGCGACTACGGCGCAAGCTGCAGTAATCGCCCGATATCGCTCACCACGCGCGCAGGGAGGTAACGTAATCTAGCAGCGCTTGTCTACCGACCATGACTCCTTATCTTGCTTGGCAATAGATGACGCCAAAAGCGAACATGCTTTCTTCACTTGTCGGTTGATGGTGCTGTAGGCAGCCGCCGCAGAACACCGGCCGCTCGTCCGCGTGTTCCCTTGTATAAAGGACGACAGTGTACGTATTACGTCAGCGCTCCTGGAAGAAAGCAAAACTTGTTAGGAGATAAAAAGCACGCGTAAAAATAAATAATAAATGTGGCCTCACGAACAATGCTTGATCGCGAAGCCACGGCTGGTCCATGAGCGCTCATCTAGCCGCCAAGTTCCAGCTGCAAAACAAAGAGGGCAAGGTCTCAGCTTCTGCAAAGGAATCACGTAAAGCATGGGAAAACACTCAAGCTAGAACGAACGCGAGCGTAAACACCAGGACGCCACGTTGCGATCCACGAAAAGCACTGGCACGCAATGATGGCTGCAGGAGAGCCACGGCCGTTCCGGTCGGGTCCACCTCTCGTTGACGAAGGCCTAACTAAGCTATACTTAAGCTATAACCGCGAGGGCCTGCTCTGTGCTTCAAGGTGGTAGACCCGTGGTGGAACTATTCAAAGAACCCGCTCAAAGTTCCATGCAACCTTAAAGTTCGGTTAAAGTGTGAATATATAGCAAGGATGCTTGGTGAAGAAAGCCCCAACACCTCGCCGGCCTGTCATGATATAGGGGGCTCACCAATTTGATGTCGAAGACGGAGCTCGCAGTGGTCCTCCAACATCGGGCGACGTTGCTGGTTGTGCGCAGCTCCATAAGTCCAGGTAAAGTACACAGATGAAGTCCACACACACATACACGCAAGAAAAAAAAAAGGGGGGGGGGGCGAATCGCGACTCGTACGTATTATGACTATCGCACGCCCTCTGCCAAAAGCAAGCCATTCCACGTGGCGCCGACGAACTGCCGTCTACAGAATACGCAGCGCGTCTGGCAACGAATGAAAAACGAAGGTGGGCAGCAGCCCGCGTGTAACATTTTTTTTTTAACGGCGATTCTCTAATATTCGCGCATGCGCTGTTGGAGCCATATCTATAGTGGCGCCATTACGTCATGGTATCGTTCTTTGCCGTCTTATCGGCGAGATCTGGGCGCGGCGCACTGCGGAGGAAGAAATCAAAGGAAAGATGCGCAAAAGATATCGCAGGATATGCACCACACGGCGCATGATCTTCGGGCTCAAAAAGCGACGGAAACGTCTAAACAGCAGGGCTGAAGCAGTTGGATTGCTTCCATGCGGTCGCCATTTCGCGTGCGCTCTTGAAATTCAACCCAATTACTGGCATGGCTTGCAATTGTGTGTTTTTTTGGCACGCCATTTATGTACGATTAATTTTTTTTTTCAGTAGACATGCTTTTCTTTGGCAGTTAGGTCTGTCACCAGTAAATCGTCGGTCCTTTATTAATACTGCTTTCTAGCAAACGCATCGCAATCGATTCGTCTGCCAATTATACAGCTAAATAACTGGATCAGAAAAACTTCTTCAGTGCTCCCAATAACTTAGAAAAATGGTGTTGGACTGAAAATAAACGTTAATCTTAAGCTACTTTCAAGCTCACTGCAGTTAAGCGAATACAGATCGGTGACAGTGCCAACGGCGTTGTTTGGCGAGGACTGTATACCAACATATTCCATGGCTGACGATCAAGTCTATATATTTTCTTTCACACAATATGTATGAACTAAAGGTGTGGAAAGTCGGTATGAGGATAACAATCAATTCGACTGTGATAGCGAGTGAAGGAACAGTTACTGTTTAAAGGGTAATATCGGTTCTAGTTAATGTACACATATAAAGTAACGCTTCTGTGTGTATTTCTCAGCAGTCCAAACGAGCAAGACTCAGCTGTTTGCGGCATGCGTATTTAGGAGAAGTTAGTAAAGGAATCAGCACGCAGCCTTTAATGAAGAAAGAAAGGGGCAAACACAACAGATGAAATATGCTCCATCAAACAAACGATCCAGTTGGCAGGTTTAGCAAGGTGTACAATTGGGCGAGATCGGGATCGCCATAAGCTTTGTGTGAAGTGCTGCACAGAACATAAATACGTGCGGGCACAACACCAAAGTGTGGGAGTGTAATATTTTGTGTTTCCTTTCCTCCGCTTTACCATGTACTCGCCAGACGAACAAACCGAGTGAGCTGCGCCTTACCTCATCCGTTTTATATCTCCAACTAATCGACGCACAATAGATCTTGATGCCGATTTGTCGCAATGATGTTTGAAACAGGACGTCACTAACGCAGCTTGCTGTGCGAGTTGCTTCGTAAAATTCGGAAGAGGAAACCAACGAAAGACACGAAGACCGCAAGGCTATATAGAGAACAACCACACATAACAAGCGCTGGACTTGAAACACAATGTTTATTGCAAAAACCCACCCACACACAAGCCAGCAACGCGTGCATAAATAGGCTATCTTAGTCATTTCATAGTTGCACACCTAACAGTGCACAGGTATTTAAAAAAAGCACAATTTCATGAAACACTATAGAATATCGACGCCACCGGTGCATGACGATAGTGATAGCGCGAGAACAAAACGACGACACAGAGACAAGAAGGACACGAAAGACACTTCTTGCCTCTGTGTCGTCGTTTGTTCTCGCGCTATAACTATCGTCCATGCCATACCAACTAGCCCAAGCTGCCACACTTCTAAGCCACCGTGCAATCAGTATGTAGCAGCGCGAATTCTTTATCTGTAAGAAAAACTGAAAGATGATTTACACATGACGCTTTGCCATGTTTTGTTTTGATTTAGAAAGCTTTAGATATTTTAAGATGAAGCTTGTTTTCTTTCTTTTATTCTTCTGCCAATGACACTTATTGAATAGAAATCAAGGGCGCACAGCCATTGCAGTGCAGAGGTGAGTGTACCCGTGGGTAGTAGAATGACGCAGCCTGCCATTGAAGCTGATCGGCCCTTCTGACATTTGTAGACACGGCTGCATGACAAAGAAATTTCGAAACTTGCGTGCGTCTGCGCTGCAACAGTTGTAGCTGCGTCCCTGATTTCAAATCAAGGTGCCATGGTAAATGAATCGAGAAATAAGATTAAACATGAAAGTTGTGAAGCCTTTCGAAGTGACAAAAAAAAAGACAAAGTGACATATGTGACGTGATCCTCAGTTTTTAGTCAAAGGGTGCACGTGGCATTGATATTCAGGTGTTCTGTGGAAACACGCTGTTCTAACACCTTGACATGCTTAATTCTTGGGCTTGTACTGTTAAATTTGTAACGTTGCTAGGCTCGGATAGCTTATTTACGCATGCGCCGATAGTTGATGCACGTGGGGGCTGGGCTTTCTTTATTATTATTTAGTTGTTAGTCCAGCACTTGCCTTGTCTGGTTCCTTAACTGTTATCGTAATTTGGTTGGTTTCTTATAAAGTATAGTTCGCTAAAGGTCATCACGTTTATCGTCGTGCGAGTGACGTAAAAACCATCATCACACCCTTCCTCCTCTCCCGATGTGTTCCCATCACGCGCATATACGAAACGACTTTATCTACGCACGACGTGATCTATTGCACTATTCATCCACAAAATATATGACTGATTAACCTCCTTTCCACATGTTGTACGAGATAATCAGAAAGATAATCTTAATTGTACATGGTGTTTTACTATAGATCACCGTCATGCGAGTAATCAAATAATTAATAGAACTGCCCAAATAAAAAAAGAACCCTCTATATGGCATGAGTACGAAAGGGCATTCAACTCTATAGAGATATATCAGTGCTTCTAGAGGTTGTTGAAGTGTTGTGTTCGGTCGTTCTGGCACAAGAGATTCGGAAAGACGGTGTCGAGGCAGTTTCAAGATATTCAAGGAAACTTGACGCTTATTAAGAATAATTACAGGACAAGCATTTTACTACGTGACGAACATATCGTAAAACCAGACGAAGATTTCGTCTCCACTGAGCCCACGCTTGCCCAGGTCGGCGTTTCCCTTTCTTGATGTGAGAAGGCGGCTGGGTCATGGGTCTCACCCTCGTACTACCGGAACAACAAAAGGACCACCGCTCGCCACTCTCAATTAGCGGGGCTAGTTGTTATTGCTGTGACACCACTCTCCTCAAGCAAAACGTTGTGGTCAGGAACCATTGCAGTAGTTTCGTCAAACACTTGCCTCGTCGGTCTGCATAGCACCCCACTTTCCGTGCCGGGAGCACATATTTGGACGGCATCAGCAGGCCCACAGCTCTCCGGCGACCTGTCCCTTTGTGGTAGAAGGAGCAGAAAGAGGAAAGGGGGCACCGCTTTCTCCGTGGCTTGGCGCTGGTCCCGTCAAGCTGTTCCGTCGAGAAGTACATGCGTGCGATTTCAAAGCTACTGCGCTTTAAAGGAGCCGAAACACTTTTTCAAGTAACCATGGAATAAATTCACTGGAAGAGCTTATTGTCTCACGAATTCAACACCGCAAAATTTTGAAGAATCCGTCCAGTGCGAGTGGAGTTACAAAGGTTTGTCGCATGCTGCAATTGAAGTCTCTCTTCTCTCGTCCCTCAGCTCAGCAGGGAGGGATGGCAGGGCCACAGAAAAACGTCACGTGCGCTTCGCGACTTTGAGCAGTTTTTTTTTTCTCTTTTTTTCAAATGCGCGGTTTTAATATGATCGTGCGCGCACGCGTGGACAAGTAGCGGCTTCCCACGGCGATCTCTGTAACGACCGAGTGCGCCACGTTTCGTGTCTTTATGTCTTGTCTCTGTGTCGTCGTTTCGTTCGTCATGCCATACAAAACTAGCCCAAGCTGCCACACTTCTAGGCACATTCTACGACAACACAAGGAATGGTTAACGTCCATATTCTTCTTTGGCTGCGAACGACCCTCACGCCGCCGCCGGTCAAAACAGTCAGTGCAGCGCACAGGGTATGCGGTGCACGGAGCCTTTGATGGCTTCCGAAATTGTGATCACTGGGGCGGTTACAACTTTTTGCAGTGACAGATTCAGTAAAACTTATTTTTTACCTTCAAATGTTGTGTTTACTACAAAAAGCACGTTTAGACTCCTCATTGGTTAATGTTCATAGCCTTGAGATTAACGTTGTTCGAGAATTGATAAAAATCTCGGAGGCTACAAAACAAGGTAAAGGCTCAAAAACGCACAACTTGTTCTTCTGCATTTTTTTGCAATAAAATAATTAAATTTATTACTTCTTTTTTGTTTAGTTTATTTATTTATTTGCGCCAAAATTGAAAAAAAAAGATATACACGGCGTTTATGACGTTTTTCAGCCACTAAAGCATAGCCTTCGAGACTTTGAATTTTGCCTTTTTATTGGGATAAGAATTGGCAGTTGGGCAACACTTTCAAGCTCAATATCCAGCAACAAGTCCTTCGTAGTGCAAAATCAACTTTAAAGCAGTGTTTTATAGGCTGTTTTATGCAGCAAACTTTTCGATGCCCGAAACAATCATTTTCGTCACGTTCAGGGGAATTGCTTGTCTGCACGTCTGCCGTCGAAACGGTGTCGCGCATAATCGTCTGCTGCAATCGCGGTAGCAATGAGCGTGTCGCTCAGTCGGTCTTAAAATGATAAGATCGCTACATACGACCTTGCTGTAAAGATGGGAGCGATCTCGAACGCCTAAGAATGACGCACCTGTGAAAAAAAAGTGAATTTAACAGCGTCAATACACGTGGTATGCGTACCTCCTGCAAGATGCGGGGCGAGTTATCCATAAAGTTCGCGGCTCTTCCTCACCGTGCCAACTGTGGCGATACGCAGCGCCCCAAACTTCACCATCGCCATGCTGAACAACTGGATGTTCGTCGGAGTTTCCGGCGTCACGAACGGCGGCAAGACTTCGCTCGTGAACCACCTTCAAAAGGCATTCGAGGGTTGCGTGGTGCTGCATCAGGACGACTACTTCCGTTCGGAGTTCGACCCAAAACACGAAATGATCACCGAACTGAACCACGCCAACTGGGAGACTCTGTCGAGCGTCGACTGGGACGCACTGATGGACGCTGTCGCTGCCTGCACGTCGCGTCAGCCGTCTGGTCTGCGCCTGCTCATAATCGACGGCCACATCATCTTCAATAATCCCAGGACTGAACGAGTTGTTCGATAAGCGCTACTTCTTTACGCTGCCGCGAGAGGAGTGTTACGCGAGGCGCTTGACCCGCACCTACGACCCGGCTGACGTGCCCGGGTACTTCGATAAGTCGTGTGGCCCATGTACATCAAAACTTGCAGGAGATCAAGGACGCCCATATTGACGTCACTTACCTGGACGGGACGCACGACATGGGCGAACTTCACAAGACAGTGCTCCAAGACTGCGAGGCTTTTTGGAAGGTCGCAACGGCCGCTGTTGAAGCGTAACATTAATGTTATGTAACATTAGGAGCTCCCGACACAGGCGTGCCGACGCCAACACAAACTACATAGTATATTTTCTGTTGTTTGTATCTGTGCCCGCGCGCCCAATTTTTTTCTGTATTTTTTCGAGCTATCGTGTTAAATTTACAAAGTATTTTAAAAGTGAGAGTGCCACGGTGCATTTTGAATATGTCTTAGGCGCACAGTTTTTACTAGTTCTATCGATTGTTGCATGTTTTATGGAAAATATATATTTTGAGCCATTTTCTTTTAACACCTGTGTCCTAGAAATCATTTCTATAGCATTACCACTTCGTTATTGTAAACAATCATTTAGTATGTTGCATGAAATCAGACATGGCTTGTATTCGTTAGTTTACTCTAGTACTAGTCAAGCTAGAGCTAAAGGAGTACCGACAACGAATTTCAAATACTATAAGTGAAAACACTGGTGTCGAGAACCCTAAAGAGTACTGCGGTGCCTGGAGGTGCACAAATATAACTGTAAAGCACTACCACAAACAAAAATATCTTTGGTTTGATATCATGGGGGGTGACTTCTCAGCGACGTGTCATGGCAGGTGATGTGATGGTTAGATAGCAACTCCCCTCTCTCTCTAGAGACAGAACTCTCATCTGTCCATGATGAATGTAAACAACAGTGAGTTAAGTGAATTGACATCCCGTGACCTGCACAATGATTCCTGCTACACACAGCACGTAGAGTTCGCAAACTCAGTGGAACTGTGTTGACTCGACACAATGTCCATTACGTTGAGGCTGGCTTAATACTCAGAGACGCAAACTTTAAAATTAAATTAAGATATTTTACAAGATATTTTACATGTGCTGTCCAATTCTGGTAGGTGGATAATGCTAACGCTTGCATACCAAGAAAACGAAAAGCGCCGCTTTCATGACGTCTCAAAATTGCGTCGGCACTCCTTTAAGCTTACTGAGGAGCGCATGTACAGTCAACCACGCAATAATACAAACCACGGGAGTGCATGCCTGCTGTGAACAGAATATTTGGACAGATGCTCGTGCTTCAAGAGATGCCAGGTTATTGCTTCTGCGAGGCAGTTGTAGATTATCACAATTCTGATGCAAGATGTTGCCACAGTGGCAATTGCGGTCACTCTTCTGTGCAAAGAGCGCTGTAGAAGCATTCACATTCTCCCAGTCTGCTCCAAAGTTTAATTACACCTGTTGCACCAAGGTAGAGTCACAGGCAAAAGCGATAACTAGGCACGCCTATACATGTGCGAAGAATTGCACATCCACTCGGAGAAGGCAGCCAACAGCAGGAAGCTCACCGCAAAGGTAGTACACACACATGCAGGATAAAATTATTTTATGGCCAACTGTATGCTTGCATTTTTACAAAACCACGCTGTGGACATTATACCTATAGTCGGGTACAACTTAAGAAGGCAGGAAAGGCCCCGCCCAGATGACCGAAGTGCAGAAGCCAATTTGCTCCGCAACTAAAGCAGTAGTCCCGCTCAAAAAATTGTGACTGCTTCTAAAACACATATTTGTCGGTATAAATAAGATTTGTGCATCGTGACGAGTGCTTTGGTAAAGCTCTAATGATGGAAATGCTACAGCACATGCCGGATCGCGAGAGAAAAATGAAAGACTTCAATTAGTCATACCTGTACAAAATATATACAGCGGATATGTATCCGTATATACTC